>BSBM01000877.1:8257500-8415000 GCA_027924585.1 Larix kaempferi | reverse complement strand
AGATTAATTAAGAAAAACTTTACTTAATTGAAAAGATAATTGGACATCATATATGGGGAGGCTTAATATCACGGCCCAATGCAGAGGCACTTGGTCACTCCTCACACCTTGGACAAGGTTTGTGTGAAAGCTTTCCTTAGATGGCCCAAGAAGATGGCTTGCATAAGTTTGCAAGCGCCCAACCTAGATTGGGAGCACGGTGGTGGCATGCCTTGATGGGAGTTTGGGGTGCGGCAGACACAAGTGCGAGCACGGTGTGTTGTAGGAGATGTGCACGATAAAGACCAAGGAATGGCTAAGTGTTGTGTCTCAGCGAGAGTAGTGGCCTATCATGTTGGTT
The DNA here is from genome assembly GCA_027924585.1 of Larix kaempferi. NCBI lineage: Eukaryota > Viridiplantae > Streptophyta > Pinopsida > Pinales > Pinaceae > Larix > Larix kaempferi. Next base: position 8,414,660 of record BSBM01000877.1, on the reverse strand, counting down.
GGGGTAGCATAGGTGGGGACACTCTTGGACCTTGGGTTCACTTTGATGGTTGATGGGGCATGGTGCCCAAGTCTTAGTGTCCGTGTGGAGCATGACACCAAGAGATGAGAGTGCACCCACACCCAATATGCCCAAGGTATGACGACATGGGAACACGATGGGGACACTAGAGAGTGGACGTTGGCACAATTGGATGCGTGGAAGGACTTGGCGTGGTAGTCGATTCAGCTGGAAGATGAGTGTGTTTGCACTTCCGTGGAGTAGTGGCTTGACATGTGGACTAGAGGATGGGGCAAGCATACAATGCGGAAGAGTTTTCTTGGTTGGGTAGGGTGCGACCCATGGAGTGGTCGCATGCCTATATATAATAGTATGGATGGTTCAACCAAGAGGCAATTGATAAGGAGTCAAGAAAGGTGCGACCAAGGAAGCAAGAGGAAGTCTTGGGGCGTCTAAACTTGGGCACAGGTTGCATGAAATATTTGTCCTGGGCGTGTTGTGTAAGGTGGACTGATGTGACTTATGTCCGCAGGTGACAGAGGCCTCAAGAGGTGGTCCTGTGGGTGCTTCATGGGGACAGTTCGTGCGAATGTCAGTGTTGCATGTAGGCAGGATGCAGTGACAACAAGAAGATTCATCTAGCTAAGTTGGGCACCCCCACGGGTTTGCTTGGTCTATGAACGCCACCCATTGATTGTATTGTTGTAACCATTGTAATATTTGCACTTATAAATATTTGAGGTGTTAGGCTCGCCCGATTTGGGAGCCACCTCCATTGCATCTTTGGTTTCTCTTGTGTATGGTTGTAATGTGTTTTAAGTGTTATAATGCAACATAATTGAATATTTGGATAAGTAAGAGAAATGAGTTAGGTGCATTGGTTGGGTTGATGTCACCCTGGACTTGACCTCAGGAAGTGTCACACGAGTATCTGGGACAACAAAAAAGTTAGGTGTCAGGTTTTACCCGCAACACTTAACCTTATGCGAGTTTATAGGTTTACTATTTAATCCATATTATGTGAAAGTTATAGAAAAGAAAAAATGGATAAGTTGTCCAATTATCACTCAAATAAATTTAAATTTAATTTTACAATTTATAAAATTTTAGTAATAATTTACAAATCACAATGTAGAAATCAAGGTATAAATTTAAATCATTGTTAATTGATTTTTATCTAAAAATTGATAATTATTAGTCCTTTCTGTAGGCAACTATTGTTTTCAATTTTATTCATTATTTTCATGGAAGTACAATTAATATTTCAACATTTCTAAAGTGTAACTAAAGTTTTGGTTTATTTATTTATTTAATTTTTATATGAATTTTTTTCAAATCTGATTGTTGCCATACCATGAAAATTAAGATTAAAAAAATTGACTAAAGAGTAGATTTCTTAACATGAATGCATAGGAGGAAAGCTTTCCTATTTTTTAATGATTTCATTCATTTTTTTTTGTTTACTCCGTGCCAATAGGTTGCCCTCGTCTAAGAGAACTTAGCATTTAGTCCCTTAATAATAGTGTTGAGAAAAACCTATTGCTGCTCTCCTTCATGCCTGAGTTGATTCTAATATGTTCTGTGCCGATTTTACGTTCAGTCGTTTGAGGTTTGAAATAGTGGTTAGGAGGTATTGTGGCATTTCTAAAATTCAGTATGTATTTAGCCCCGATCATTGGGTGGTATTATGAAAAACATTTATATTGTAATGAATATTGCCATGATTGGAATAAGAACCTTCATCTACTTTTCATTTGCACTATATATTTCGTAATCAAACCAGATTGCTTGCACTATATATTTTTTGATCAAAACAACTTGCTTTCTTTGTAATGGTAGCTATACAGGTGGTGGGATAGATAACATAACCAACGTATCAAGCAATTAGAAAAAGCTTAAACCACCGAATAATTATGTGTAAACATTTTATTCTTTAATTGATTCAGAATCCATTTTCATTTATGTGTGGAGTAACATGTTACAATCCTAAATGTTTATGAGTCAGATCTTATCTATAAGAAGGAAGACCAAAATATGTAAATTTATCTCTAAACAAAACAAAGAGCTATATGCCAATTTATTTACCAACTTTAAAGCAAGATATCCATCTTGGAATTTAAAAACATATATGGAGAGATTATGATACTTTTCATGTTTAAAATATTATGAATTAAATGAATGTATGTTTATTATTTTTTAAAATAATTGTTTAATAATTTAAGGTTTTTTAACATAATGAGTACTTTTTAATTTTTTTATTAATATGTACCTTGTTTTTCATTTTTGTAAATTATTTTCCTGAAAATACAATTAATATCTCAAACATGTCTGAGTGCAACTAAATTTTTGGTTTATTTTATTTTATTTTAATTTTTGGAGAAGAGTTTTTATCCTATGGGTTTTTCTCATTTCTGGACACTTACGAGAGTTTGTACATGGGCACCTTAGCAGGCCTCATTGTCGAGACCCATGTCTGTATTCCTTTTTATCCTCCCCACCTTTCGCTTATGGGGGAGTGTTAGTGTTTTTCCATTTTTCCAATGCATCTAGCCTATGTGAGTTGTGAGCTCACAAGGTGTTCTTGTCCACCCAATTGTGCTTACTTATTGCTAGGTCTCTTGCATTGCTATAAATAGCAGTGTTTTTCATGTATTTGCAACACACATATCAATAGATCATTTTTTTCTCTAGTGGAAGGCTGCTTTGGTCTTATAGTTCTTGGGATACCTGTGTCTAATTTTCATAGTTTTGCACCAAGACTGATTCTATAGGTATAACCAAGTTCATGTGATGATAACAATAGACATGTTCCCTAAATTATGATTCTTATACAATCACCATGAAAAACACCTATAATTCATAAAACGTTGCATCTCTTGGGCATCTTTTGAATATGACTAGTTTACTAGGGGACATAATTATGCTTTCAGTAAAATTCGATGGGTCTTTGAATCTTGATTATGGTTAGGGATGTATAACATGGTTCGTGGGAATTTAACAAAGCTTTTTAGGCTGAAGTGTGCTGAAAGATGCATTGAAACAACACAAAGGAACTTTCTATGGGTTCTTTAGCCTCTAAGTGGGATATGGTTTCCATTTTGGTTTTAGCAGTAGTAAATGGTGCAAGTGCCCTTATCATGGTTGAAAAGGAAAACAAGAGACTTACATAGGAAAATAAATTGGTTAGGCCTTAAGTGCTATGAACAAGGCCTCCAACCATGATACATGCCCTGTCTATGGGGTCTTGGACCCCAAGTGGTATTCCACGTGCCATTGGTTAGCTTTATGCAAAAGGGATGGGCATTCTTGTCCACCCAGTTGTGCTTACCTATTGCTAGGTCTCTTGCAGTGCTATAAATAGCAGTGGTTTTCATGTATTTGAAACACATAGATCAATAGATCATTTTCATTCTCTCATGGAAGGATTCTTTGGTCTTGTAGTTCTTGGGATACCTGTGTCTAATTTTCATAGTTGTGCACCAAGACTAAGTATATAGGTACAACCAAGTTCATGTGATGATAACAATGGTCATGTTCCCTAAATTATGCTTTTTAGACAATTACCATGAAAAACACCTATAATTCATAAAACATTGCATCTCTTGGGAAAATTTTGACTATGACTAGTTTACTAGGGGACATAATGATGCTTTCAGTAAAATTCAATGGGTATTTGAATCTTGATTATGGTTAGGGATGTATAATAGGGTTTGTGGAAATTTAACAAAGCTTCTTGGGCTCAAGTGTGCTGAAAGATGCATTGAAACAACATAGAGGAACTTTCTATGGGTTCTTTGGCCTCTAAGTGGGATATGGTTTCCATTTTGGTTTTAGTAGTAGTAAATGGTGCAAGGGCCTATACCATGGTTGAAAAGGAAAACGAGGGACTTACATAGGAAAATAAACTTGTTAGGCCTCAAGTGCTATAAACAAGGCCTCCAACCATGATACCTGCCCTATCTATGGGGTCTTGGAACCCCAAGTGGTATTCCATGTGCCATTGGTCAGATTTATGCAAAATTGATGGGCCTAGGGGCCTTGAGCATTCATGAGAGAGGAAAAATAGGTCATTTCCCTATAAAAGAATGTTTTAATCCTAAATATTTCCTTTTGTAACATGTAAAGTTGAGGAAAGTTTTTCAAATTGAAAAATGATTCCTAACCCTTTTTAAAAAATGATTCCTAAATGTAATTTATTATACTAGCATAACCACTTGTGGCCAATGAACACCGTTAGGCATAAGTTAAGTGCCATGTTGTTATCTATTCTCACCCACCTTTTTCTAGTTAAATCATTTTTCTGCCACTTACCATTATCCATGCATCAACTATCACTTATCGATACATCATATCCATGCATCAATTACCACTTATCCATGCATCAGCTACCACTTATTTTTATATTCCTTTTTTTTATAATTGTTTATTTTGAATTTGAAAAGGCACCCATAAAATCAATTTGGACACTACACATGTGTCATGCTCTTACAATTTAGGAAAAGCATACTTGCTACTCCACCCCAATTTCTAAAATATAAACACTTATGGATGTACTTTTCTTATATTAAACATTAATTTTTTTATAAAGATTGATTTTTATTTTGCACATTCATTTTCATTTTTTATTTTGAAAAATTAAAGATTAATTTGCTACATTTCATAATAGTTTTTGTAAATTTTAAATTTATTAAAATATTTGTAAGAATTTATTATTTCATTTCATTTCAAGGTAAAGATAAAGTAATTTTCATGTTCAATCATTTTATTGTCACAAAAATAACAATTTTTTTATCCTTTAAAAATTATCTTTAAATTTTTAAATGAATTACCTTAACATAATCATTTAATATAAAATTTGTAGTGGAGCATTTATTATCATATCTTTATATTTTATGTTAAGTTAAAAATTTAATATTATTATTTAATAATTCTCTTATTTTCATTATTTCATTTTATTTTTGCTTCAAACTTTATTATAATTTTTTTTCAGCTGAAAATTTTATTATAATATTGTTTTTTTTTTTTCCAACAGAAAAAAATCGTACTATTGCTATTCCATAGAATCAAATAGTACAAAGATAGTATGAATATCACAGATCAAGATATCCAAATCATAAACTGTTCTCATGAGATCATCAGCATAGCTGTTTTTCAAAATTATAACCACCCAACAGAAAGTATTTACATCAAAATAAAGAGTTGCCCTCCCAAAATAATTTGCAAAATATCTTAAAAGAAGTATAAATAACCCCTGTCAAGCAGACAGGCATCCAACCATTCTTCCCAAAAGAGAACCCCTTCCGGACCAACAAATGCATCTTTTGAAAGTTGATCAGCTTGTGTGTTGTGAGACCTATATATATGTTCAAAAGAAATCTGTCTCATCCTTGAAATCTCCTGTCTGGTTTGATCACACCAATAATTTAGATCAATAACATTAAGATTGAATTCCTGTAAAGCCCACTTTATTGTAACTCGAGAGTCACCAAAGACTTTGAGATTCACCAATCCAAAAGAATTTGCCACCTTTAGACCAACCCAAAGTGCCAATACCTCAGCTTTCATATTGGAACCTCTACCTCCATTAAGACGAAGAGAATAGTAATGGATTTCATTAATATAGATAACCCCACCAGTCGCGCACAATCCATTCTGAGCAACCCCATCAAAAAATAAAATCGGCTGCGATACAACATAAGAAAAGGAACTCTCCTTTATAACATGCTTACCAGTTTCCTCTTCAGGATAATTCTGAAACATCTTGCAAACAGCATTTACACACTGCACAGGATCAGCTTTCTTGTTCTGAAAAATCACTTCATTCCTTGTATACCAGATGGCCCAAGATATAAAAATAGGGAGAAAGATTGGCTTCTTATTACCCCTAACCCAATTGTGCAATCCAGCGCCAAAATCCATATCATCCCAAACATACTGCAAATTGAGTTCTTTACAACACAAATTCCAAATATTTTGCATAAATGAACACCTCACAAAAAGATGATCAGCAGATTCTGAACATAAATTACATAAACAATACCAGCTAGGACCTGCCCATCCTTGTTTGATTAAATTTTCCCATGTCTTAAGACTACCATTTAATACATGCCAGAGGAAACATTTCACTTTCAATGGGATAGACCACTTCCAGATTTTCGAAAACCACCACTGACAAGGATAAATACAAAGAGTTTGAATAATCCTTTTATATGCTGAATTTGCAGTAACAGTACCTTCTTTAGAGTTACCTGCCCAGATTAATATGTCAGGGGATCCCGTTAGCATGATGCTAGCCGTTCTAATTGCCTGAATATAGCGATCCCATTCCAACTCGTGATTCGGATTCTCCCACGGTAATGAGCCCAACCATCCATTACCAAAACCAATTAACCGATCATCATCGAAAATATCATTTAAGGTTTTAAACCCCAAATTGTTCAACCTGGAGACCAGACTATTTGACAGTCTAAAACACTCCTCCAACCCAAGCACAGGATCCACCCCTATAAGAATGCTGCAACCATTACCTACCCTCCAACAAATATCATTTGCAATCCATTCATAAACTTTTAGAAATCCTCTCCAGACTAGAGACATCAATCCAGAGATCCTCTTGGGTTTCCTCAACCAGCTAATAAAATCAGATTTAATATATTTGTGATGGAGAACCTGAGACCAAAGAGAATTACTGAATAATCCTCTCCACATACTCTTTAGTCTGAGAGCTTTGCTGAAAACATTAATATCAATAATGCCCCACCCACCAAACTTCACCGGCCGAGCCAGTACACTCCACTTCACCATCACCAGATTTGAACCATTTCGATTACCAGACTAGAGGAAATTGAAAATAAGCCTCCTGAGCCTATTGATAATATAAACCGGAATTTCTAAAAGAGATAACCAGAATACCGGAATACTAGATAGTACAGCTTTTACTAAAACAAGTCTGCCTCCTGATGATAGTAACTGAAATGACCAATGATCAATTCTCTTCTCAAACTTCCTGATTAACCAACGCCAGTCCTCCGCTTTATAGGAGTTAGGTTTTAAAATAAAACCTAAATACTTCAAACCATTTACCAAATCAAGACAATTAAAAGGTAAAATGGATTCAATTTCACTTCTTCTACCAGGATCCACCAAAGGATGATAAAAACAAGACTTTGAAATGCTGATCTTCATCCCTGAAACCTTACAAAAGAAATTGATGATATTTGCAAAAACCTTCCATTCAGTGACAGAGTCAATGCCTGCAAGTAGGACATCATCAACAAAGAGGAGATGTGACAAGAAGCATTCAGCACCCACCTTTATGCCTTTTATCAGTCCCATTTCTTTAGCTTGTTTAATAAGACGACTGAATCCATCAATGATTAGGAGAAACAGGAGCGGTGACAATGGGCAACCCTGTCGAATCCCTCTACTGCAATGAAAGAAAGAGGTAGGATTACCATTAACCAGAACAACAATACTTGGCGATGAAACACAGACCATAATCCAATTAATCACAAGAGGAGGAGTGCCAATTTAGATCAATACCAATCTGAGGAAGGACCAATTGATCCGATCATATGCTTTTTCTAAATCCATCTTTAAAATCATAGCCTTCAGCGTCTTGGATTTGATAGTATGGAGCAATTCCTGAGTAAGCCCAATCGAATCATGAATCTGCCTATCGTTTAAAAACCCAAACTGTTCAGGAGTTATAACAGAAGAGAGAACAACCTTTAATCTCTGCACAATAATTTTGGATATAAGTTTATAGATGAGGTTACAAAGCGCAATAGGCCGGTATTCCCCAAAAGTAACAGGTTTATTGCTCTTAGGAATCAAAGTGAGGAAAGTGGCATTAAGAGCACCAGAAATGAAACCATGTATACTAGTGAACTCCACAAGACGCAGAATATCTTCCCCCATAATATCAAAGAAGTGCAAATAAACTTCCACCAGCCATCCATCAGGGCCAGGGCTTTTATCCCTGGAAAAATTATTTAAGGTATCCTCAATCTCCTCTAAAGAAACCTCCATGCCCAACGCCTCGGCTTCAATACCATCAATGCATCTAGGATAGAGCTGAGCCAATCTGATTTGGTCCAAAAGGTCACAGCCACCTTCCTCTTTGAAATTATTACTAAAAAACCTCATAGCTTCAGAACTCAATGAGTCCAAACCCTTCAATGAGTTTCCATTAACATCATTGATATCCCAAATAAATTTGAAATTCCTCCTTGCAGAAGCATATGCATGAAAGAATTTCGTGTTCCTGCCCCCCTAACTTATCCACACCGCTCTACTTTTTAATCTTCACTACCTTTCTTCCATCATAAGGATATCCTCCTTTTTTTTCTCATATACCTTCAGAATTTCAAAGTCATCATGATTCAGGAAACCATCAAAATTTTGTATACAAGCATTTTGAATATAGAATTCCAACTTTTTCAGCTCAGCAGCATCAGACTTCTTTCTAACCTTAATCCAATTAATAACTTCATCTTTAAGCTTCATCATTTTATGGCAGAAATAATCAACAGGGTTCAGGTTCTCAACCTCCAAGTTTATCCAAAATGTTTTCACCATTTCACAAAAATCTTTTTCCAAAAGCCATGAACTATTAAACTTGAACGGATAAACAACCTTTTGACCACAATCTTAAAACTGGAAAACTATAGGCCAGTGATCAGAGAATTTTACCTCATGTACCCAAGAACGAGACTTTTGGAAAGTACCAAAAAACGAAGACTTTACCAAAAAATGGTCCAGTCTCTTGTGTACACTAGCATCCCCCTGTCTAACATTTGTCCAGGTAGGAATTAACTTCGCAGGTACCACATCCACCAGTTCATACCGGCCAAGAAAATCCAAGAAGTAATCCACCATCGGATCCAGTCTGGCCCCCGAACCCCAAATCTCAGAGGCCGAAGTAGAAAAATTCAAATCACCAGCAATCACAAGATGGGGTAAGTTAAGAATCCCAGAGATTGCCAAAGCATCCCAGAAATACCGACGTCCATCATATGGAGCATAACAATTGAGGATGTGGAGCTGTATGTTCAACCCAATACAGAAACTTTTCAACAACAAACCCCAAGGAGTGGAAAAAACCTTGAAAGTAAACAAAGATGGATTCCATGCAACAGCCAGACCACCAGAAAGGCCATTAGAACAACAGGCCGCAACTTCCCATCTAGGCAGACGGTCACCTAACCACTTAACTGCCATCGAACTTAAGCACATAGTTTCCTGCAGTAACACAATCCCAGGACAAATAGCTTCAAAAAGTTTGGAGAAGGCCTTTGTCTTGGCAACCTTCCCCAAACCACGAATATTCAATGATAAAACTGACATTATGAATCATAGCCACAGGGTGTCTTCGCTCTAAGACCCTCATCACTAGAATATTTAGAGACCCCAGACATCAACAAACCAACCTCGCGTTGAAAACAAGAATCAACACCCTCAGAATCCCGAGGCCCCTCCTTCTTCTTTTTACCCCTACGAATGGTTACATTTTGAAATTTAAAATCATGAAGCGGAAGGGCAACCGATTCAGCAGGAGGGTTTTTTGAGAAGGAGGGTATCGGGGTTAGTGTTTTTAAAACCCCATCAACCTTAAGGACACAATTACCATCAATCCCAGACTCATCTGGAATGAGCATATTAGAAACCGAAACCCCAGAACACTCAGGAACGAAACCCCTTTCAGAAGGGAGCAATGGTTTTACAAAACCCCGATTCTCATCACAATTATTCGGACCTCCAGAATATACCAAACCCTCATCAACCCTATCCCCAACAGAGGCTAACTCAGAAGAAAGGTTGCACACAAAAGAGGGTCTAATCTAATCAATAGACTGAGGAATACCCTCAACAGAGGGCTTATGAATACCATGTCTCAAAATGACATCCCCCGAAGCAATGTGCTCATCTAATTCCTTCTCCGTAACTTCTATCAATGCAATATCTTCCTTGGAAACCTCTAAATACACAGAGTCAGGAACAGGAATGAACTTACCAGGAGCAACCGATGGAGTACACAGGTCCAATTTTTCCTTCCTTGCCGACCTAGTCTTCAGAAAAAATGGGCAATTTGCCCGAATGTGCCCAAGTTCCTTGCACACGAAGCAACGGAACGAAATTCTGAAAAAATCCAGCCTTTGCTTCCAGCAACGGCACCCCCAAACAACCTCGACTTCAGCCAGGAGACCAGCTTCCATATCTATCTCCACCATAACCTTGGCATATTTTCTAACCATTCCAAACAGAGAATTCCTATCAATGCGAATGAAACAACCAACCGCGTTTGCCAAACCTATAACAATCTCCTCTGTCCAAATTTCTATCGGCAGCCCTGGAATCAACATCCATAGGTGCCGGAAACGCTGTCTTTCAGTTAAAGGGTCAAACGCCAGATGCCACCTTTTCAATATCAATGAACCATCTTTGAACAACCAGGTACCTTCCAACACTTTCGACAACATCTCAGCATCAGGGAAGACGAAAAGTATCCAACGATTCATCAACAAATTCACCCGCGGAACCATACCAGTGTCCGACCCCCAATTTACCCTAACCCACTCTAAGATTTCTTCCTTTGTACCAGAAGTGAATTCCAAACGACCAACCAAGGCCCGTTCCGCAAGCATAGCCACCCTGTCAAGATTAGTACCTTCTGCAATCACAAATCTGGAGATAGAAGCCCTAGCCTTGTGGGCTTTCAACCTGCGCCTTACTCTCGCCTTTGCACCATATAGGTTAGGGTTTGACAAAGCCGACGAATGCTGCACCGCAGGCTCCGACAAAACACACTGACTATCCACATTCGATAAGGGAGCAGTCTTACGAAGACTATCCATAATGGATGAGCACCGGAACAGTAGGTAACACCCACACCTGTCGAGCAAAGCCAAGACTCCTCGACACCTGGACAGCACTACAGTCACATCACCCCAAGCGATAAACCCTAGACGCATAGTAAGGCTAAAAGGTGGAATAAAGTACCCCTAGGAACCGGAAACAAATAAGACCAAGGCATAAGCCCATTAGGTCTTATCACCAGCTGGCCCAGCCAGAGCCTAAACCCTGAAAAAGTCATCTAAAACCCTGAAAACATCGAACCAGAAACATCCCGAATCGCCCCCCTTTTTTTTGAAACACCATTTCCTCGAGTGGGTATTCTTACCCCTTCTCATTCCTAATCCAGTGGTAGCTCTTTATTATAATATTGTTATATATATGATGTTTATCAATAAAAAATAATAAATAAAAAATTAATCAAAATATCATATATATATATATATTAAAATACCTTTTTTTATATAATGTATGATATTGCAATGCATCGTATAAAAAAAAATCTTAACTCTTTTAAAAAAGATTGTTTATCCCTTTTTAACATTAAAAATGATAAAGTTGATTCCATTGACGTATGACATGTCCTTTTATGTATAATCATATGTCTTTTTATGTTCAATAATCTTATTGTCACAAAAGACAACAATTCTCTCGTACTTTGAAAGTTATCTTTAAATTTTTAAATGAAGTACTTTATTATCATTGTTTTATATAAAATTTATAATAAAATTTTAAAATTTTATATAAAGTTATCTTTTTTATGCTTTTATATTAAAATAATAATAATAAATATTATTTAATAACTCTCTTAGTATTTTGAATATTATTATCTTCTTACTTTTTCTTTCTCTTTTATATTAAAATATAAAATAAAAGTATTATTTAATAACTATCTTTTCTTAATCATTCCATTTTGCATCATACAAATAAATTTAAAAAAATCCTAACCTTTTAAAAAAAATGATTCCTTACTTCAAAATGTTGATTCCATTTTCGTATGACATATGCCATGATGTCACCGTCGTATGACATATGCCATGATGTGCAGGTTAGTTGTTTATATCAAGCAAACTTTACAAATGTAATATGATTTTCGATGGTTGGAATTACAAATATAATATGATTTTCGATGGATAGATGAATAACATATGAACGCAATCAATCTGCCTTCCAACATGTAGCTGGCATCTGCCATCCACCAACATTATGATTTCAAATTTCCACTACAATAGAATGAGCATTATCTCCAGGTAATCCAAACAGCGACCTTGTGACTCAGCTCATAGATTGTTTTGGGATTGTGAGGCTAACTTTTAATTATAAAAATTCTTAATTATAAAAATTCTTAATTTAGTGAGACCTGTAAAATTATGAACAAATTGCATTTGGTGCACTACCTCTTAAAAGTTATTTTATTAATATTGGCTTAAACATTGAAGAATACACAATTTTACATTATTCAAATAATATGTAAACAAACAATGAACCTCTAACTTCATCAAGATTAATTAAGAAGAAGTTTACTCAAGTGGAAAGATAATTGGACACCAACAAATCATATACGGGGAGGCCTAACCCTATGTGAGTTTATATGTTCATTAGTAAATCCATATTAATGTGGAAGTTATAAAAAACAAAAATTATAAGAAATTTGTCTAAAAATTTAAATTCAATTTTACAATTTATTAATAGTTTTTAATATAAAAAAAAAGCAAATTATCATGATGTAGAAACCTACATCATCATTACGTTTTTTTGGGTACTCGCTGGATGCGGAATTCAATTCTGCATTTAACGAGTGCTCCCTCTCGAAATTTGAGTAAAAGCAAACCGTGATGTAAATTAATTTGTTTTTGTGTGTTGTTGGTACCCACGAGAATTTGAACTTGTAACCTTCTATTTACAATTTCTCATATCAATTACTCATTGCCAGTTGCTCTAGAAAACTAATTAATAATAATGTAAATCCAATTAATATAATTAATTTTGATTAACAAAAATAATTTAGCTTCCACATTATAATCGTGCACAAAACTATGGAAATTCCCTTTTCATAATGTTGAAAGTTTTATTAAAAAGACGAAAATAATTAACATTTCACACTAAAAATTGTAAGAACTCCAAAATTTAACATAAATGGATTTTATTTCATTCATTCAATTCACACTAAGAACTCAAAAATTTAACTACATAAATTTTATTTATTTCATTCAATTGTGAGTGCCATGCTAGTTTCCAACAAAAGTTGTATGCCATATAGAATGCAACTTACACTTTGACTTTGACTTTTGATAGAAAAGATACCATGACATCATTCAGTTACATACTCATTGGCATGAGAAGGGAGATTGACTCAATTCAATGTTAAAAGAGGGAGTGAGCTAAAATCTAAACAATTTGCACTTAGAATTTGACAATAATTTCGGCCAAAATCCAGCTCAAATTGTTGAAATAACAGTTTGGGTTGTTGGAATTTCATAATTGGGGTTCCCCACGGGTAATCAAGGGTGGTGAATCCATCCCTGTAATCAAAATTGCAATTCTAGCAATCGAAATTGCAATTTCAGCCATTTTGGTATTGTTGGATTCCAACGAAAACTGCCGGAAAAGGTGCAAAATTTTTGTTGGAATTTGAATTGTGAAGTTGAATTCATTGCTGACTGCGTAAAGACGGGAATTCGACTAGCTATGACAGAGACGGTGAGGTTTTTCTTAATGTGATTCCATAATCATAGTTGTTGGACCTCTCTTCTTTTCTGTTGTAGAGAAAATAAGATGAGGTTGAAAAGACTTTCCTTGCAAATGCCTATTTTCCTCTTCCCCTTGTTTTTATACCCATCATCTGCTACTATCCCCAATTCATCTTTCTATGGAGATGCCGTCGTTTTGATGTCAATGAAATCAAAATTATAAGTCAATCCTAATTATCTTCCTCCATTAGATAATTGGAGAGTTGTCAATCACACCACCCACTGCTCGTGGACTAGCATCCAATATGGCCATATGGGTCGAGTAGTGGCTCTTTATCTCATTTGGCTTGGTATTTTAGGCCCATTCCCGACTCAGGTCACAAATCTGCTAGCGCTCCATTTTCTCAACGTCTCACATAACTGCCTCAATGGAAGTCCCCTACAACCTATTAAACTTGAGGAGTCTATAGGTGTTCGATGTCTCCTCTAACTCCTTCTCTGGAAGCCTCCCCTCCAACCTATCAAACTTGAGAAATCTAGAGGTGTTCGATGTCTCCTATAAATTCCTCACTGGAAACCTTCCCTCCAACATATCAAACTTGAGGAACCTAGAGTTCCTCGATGTCTTTTACAACAATTTGTCAGGGGCATTGCCACTGCATTTGAGCTATCTCATGAACCTCAAGCATATCAAGTTCAGAGTAAATTTATTCTCAGGTAGCATTCCTGCTGAGTACGGAAAGCTCGAAAAATTAGAATACCTTTCATTGTATGGAAATCGTTTAGGTGGAGTAATACCCAAAGAACTCGACAATCTGGCGAATTTGAAAATGCTTGATTTGGATGGCAATGCATTCGATGGTGAGATTCCTCATGAGATTGGAAATTTGAGCAACCTTGTAGTTCTCGATCTGAGTGGTTTTAGTCGTAGAGGTGTGATTCATTCCAAAGCTTGTGTTGGAAAAATGTAATTACGAGCTGATTGCGTATCTAGTTTGCGCTGGCTCTGTCAGTCACTCAGTCAGTCCGCAGAACCGGAGAGATGTCAGAACAATCAGCCAGTCTGTTAGAAGGATTCGTGCACACTTGATAGTATTTATTTAGCCGCGATTGTATTCCTCAAGTCAAATTTCTTAGGTAGAAATTAATTACAGTCTTTAATGGAACTTAGTAGCTTCCAGGTGAAGCGATCTCAAGTTTGTGTATTTGTAGAAGAAGAAGAAATGAAAATCATACAGAGAGAAAGAGAGGAACGAAGGAAGAGAGAAAGGAGAAGAAAGATAGGTTCGCGATGTGTTTGTGATCCCAAGCTCATAGTTGCGATATGTATTAAGAGCCCAAGCTCTGCAAGAAGTGAAAGATTGAAGTAAACTAAATCTCTATGTAATGCGGTAAAGTTGTTTGTTTTACTGCGGTGATATATAAGTCTATAGTTATATGTGTTCATTCTCAAGAATGTTGGTTATTGCATGTCGCACATCTTCTTCATATTTACTTGTGTAAATGTTGTTTACATTTACGGTATGTAAAAGAATTCAAGATTTCCAAATATTTCACGGTGGTAAAAGTTCTATTTTAACGCGGAGTAATTTCGACGTAAACTTCATTTAAATGTTTCAGTTCTTATGGTTTACCAAGAAATATTTTGATATAAAGTTTTCTTAAGAGTGGGTTTTTCGAAGTCAAGAAGTCTACCAAGTTAAGAAGTTACACGGAGTAAAAAGTATCTTCAAGTCAAGAAGTCCGCAAAGTATAGCATTTCGCAAAGTTAAGAACTTTGCATAAGTGCGAAGTAAATTTATGAGAAATCAAGTTGTGCGAAGTTAAGTTCTGCGAATTTAATCTTCGTGAAATAAATGCTTGGCGAAGTAAAAGTTGGGGTTTCCTTCAAAGTTCCAAAGCAAAGAAAAAGAATTATTTACTGCGTAGTTAATTTTTTAATTGACTGCGCGGTGTTCTTTTCCCTTGGTATGGTATCAGAGCTTGGTTTACGGAAAGTAGGAATTCTATTTACAAAAGGGAAAAGTGATTAAGAATGGCTTCCACTTCTGGTAATTTGGAAACTCCAATCTTTTCTGGTAAAAATTATGAATATTGATCTCTAACTATGAAAGCTTTGTTCAGAGGTCAAGATGTATGGGAAATTGTGCAAAATGGCTATGCAGAACCAACAGATCTGACAACATACAACAATCTCACACAAGCTAAGAAGGATGTCTTGAGGGAACAGAGGAAGAAAGATGGAAAGGAATTGTTCCACATACATCAAGCAACACATGAATCCATACTCCCAAGAGTAGCAGCAGTGACGTCATCTAAGGAATCATTGGGACACACTGGAAACTTCCTATCAAGGTTTGAACAAGGTAAGGACTGCAAAACTACAAATCCTTAGAAGATATTTTGAATCTCTTTCGATGAAAGATACAGAGTCAGTAGAATCATTCTATACTCGTGTTATTGGTATGATTATCAAATAAAGTCTCATGGAGAAAATCTAAGTGACCAAAGAGTTGTTGAAAAAGTTCTTAGAGTTCTTCCAAAGAAAATTGAATCTTTACTTGTGACCTTGGAGGAAAACAAAGATCTGTCCCAATTTACTATTGATGAGTTGCAAGCCTCATTACTCAATCATGAACATAGAATCAACATATCAGATACATCATTAGAAGGTACATTCGCATCACAATCATCCATAATCCATGGAAGAGGCAAGGGAAGATCAAACTCTAGAGGCAAAGGAAGAAGTTCTTTCAGAGGAGGTCGCAGCAGCAACCCTGCATATGTCGTTGGTAGAGGTCAGAATCAGATCCCCAGTCAGTCAAGTGGACAAAGGCATGATAAATAAAAAAATTCAATGTCATTATTGTAAGAATTTTGGACACTTCACATATGAATGCAGGAAGAAGCAGTATGACGAAGGAAAGCAAGGCCAATCACAGTCAAGAAACAACAGCACTCCGAACAGCTCACTGTTCTTAGCATGTGCATCTCCACTTGAATGCAATGTTGTCCAAGAAAGTACAAATGACATATGGTATTTAGACTCAAGCTGTAGCAATCATATGACTGGTAATTTAAATCTATTCTCTAGTTTAGATAAATCAGTTCAAACTGATGTCACACTTGGAAATAATATTCAAGTCACTGTTTTGGGTAAGGGTACTGTTGATATTCTAACCAAACAGAGGGAGTAGAAATTTATGCATGATGTTTATTATGTTCAAGTTCTGAAGCATAATTTGATGAGCATTGGACAACTGATAGAAAAAGGTTACAAAGTTCACATGACAGGAAAGCATTGTCTGATTAAGGACATATATCCAAGCAATCGCTTAATAACCGAAGTGTAGATGACAAGCAATCACTTGTTTCCTTTGAGGATAAGAACAAACATAAAGGGAAAAAAAACTCAAGTTGTTCATGGAAGTCATAATGGAAATTCTGAAGCCGCATTCAAAGAAGAAAGTAAAGAAGCAGACATTCACTGTGACAAGAAAGAAAAAGACAGCGACAAAGAAATGCAAGTAGCATTTCAATCAGAAATACGGGATGAATCCTGGTTGTGGCACTTCAAATTTGGACATCTGAATTTTGGTGGGATGAAGCTACTGCACATGAAGGACATGGTGAAATGATTTCCATTGATTGAAAAGCCAGAAAGAATTTGTGAAGGCTGTATTTTTGGAAAACAACACAGGGAGAATTTTCTAGTCAGAAAGTCATATAGATCTAGCACATCACTTGAAATTGTGCACCCTGATATTTTTGGACCGACGCAAACATCGTCCATGGAAGGATGCACTTACCTTCTCACATTTATTGATGCTTTCACAAGAAAAACCTAGGCATATTTTATAAAACATAAATCTGATGCGTTTGGATGTTTTCAACAGTTCAAGGCACTTGTGGAGAAGCAGAGTGGTTACAACATCAAGATATTAAGAATAGACATAGGTGGTGAGTATGCTTCAAATTATTTCTTAAACTTTTGTAAAAATCATGGCATACACAGGCAATTCACTGCGCGGTATACACCACAACAGAATGGTATCACAAAGAGGAAGAACATAACCATTATGGAGATGGCGCGTAGTATGTTGGTAGCCATGCATCTGTCAAATGAATATTGGGCTGAGGCAGTGGAAACTGTTATATACATCATGAATCGATGTCTGAAAAAGAGCGTGAAGAACAAAGTTCCGCAGGAATCCTGGACAAGTATGAAACATAGTGTTTCGCATTTAAATTTTTTTGGTTGTGTAGCATACGCACATGTTCCAAATGGGCTAAGAAGGAAATTAGACAATAAAGGACATAAATGAATTTTTATTGGGTATTATGAAGACACAAAAGCATACAAGTTGTATGATCCTGTTGCAAGAAAAGTTATTATCCATCGAGATGTTCAGTTTGCACAAAATGAAGCATGGGATGGAACTATAGAGAAGAATGTTAAAATTGTGTCACGTGTCGAAAATGATGACATCGCAGAGGATGTGGTTGAGACTTTGCATGTGAATCAGAATGTCACATCTCTGTCTAATCCTAGGATAGAGCGACATGTTTCAGCACAAGGTACTCCAACATAAGTCGCAACTCAAGCTACTCCGACAAGTACACCAAGAGCACAACAAACTCCGTCAAGAAGTTCGCGGACTTCGACACCAACAACTCCGACAAAGATAAGAAGTCTGCATGAGATATATGAGACTAGTACACCCAATTCATTCTCAATCTTTGCATTATTTTCTCAAATTAATGATCCACTAACTTTTGAAGAAGCTGTCGAAGATAAATTTTGGGCACAAGCCATGAATGAAGAAATGGAATGCATTGAGAAGAACCAAAAATGGGAATTAGTCGATGTTCCTATCAACAAGGATGTGATAAGCGTCAAACGTATTTATAAGACCAAGCAAGATGCTAATGGAAATGTACAGAAGCACAAGGAACTATAGGTAGCAAGAGGATTCACACAGCAGCCTCGCATAGACTTCAATGAAACTTTTGCACCTGTAGAACGAATGGACACTGTCAAAACAATTTTGTCCATCGTAGCACATAAGAAATGGCATGTTTATCAAATGGATGTTAAGTCTGCATTTTTAAATGGTTATTTGGAGGAAGAAGTATATGTGGAGAAGCCACAAGGCTATGAAGTTCCAGGACAAGGACACAAAGTATATAGGCTGAAAAAGACACTCTATGGTTTGAAGCAAGCTCCTAGAGATTGGTACAGTCGCATTAACTCTTACCTCATTCATAATGGATTTCACAGAAGTGAATGTGAGCCAACACTGTACACAAAATTAACAAGCAAGGAGATAAGCTAAGTGTCTTCTATAGTCGCATTAAATCTTACCTCATTCATAATGGATTTCACAGAAGTGAATGTGAGCCAACACTGTACACAAAATTAACAAGCAAGGAGATAAGCTAAGTGTCTTCTTGTATGTAGATGATTTAATATTTACTGGTGATTTTGGCATAGAGGAATTTAGATCAGTCATAGAAAGTGAATTTGAAATGACTAATTTGGGGGTTATGAAGTATTTTCTGGGCATTGAAGTCCAACAGATTGAAAATGGTATATTTATATCTTAGTCGAAGTATGCCAGTGATGTCTTGAACATATTTAAGATTTTAAATTGCAAGACAACTCCAACACAAGTGATAATAGGTTTGAAATTGAGTAAGGATGATGATGGATCCAATATAGATCCTACGCTATTTAAAAGGCTTGTTGGCAGCCTTATGTATCTTACAACGACAAGGCTAGACATCATGTATGGAGTCAGTTTAATCTCAAGATTCATGGAGTCACCAAAAGAATCTCATTGGAAAGCAGGTAAAAAAATTTTGAGTTATGTAAGTGGAAAGACTTTGGTAATCTGTATTCAACCTCAGAAAATTTCAAACTCATTGTATACACTAACAACGACAATGGAGGCATCATAGATGACAGAAAAAAAGCACATCTAGGAATACATTTCATTTAGGAACAGGTGTTGTATCATGGGCTTCAAAGAAACAACCCATTGTAACTCTTTCTTCAGCAGAAGCAAAGTATGTCGCAGCTACAAGCCGTCTGGATGCGGAGAATGTTAAGCGATCTATCGCAGAACCAACAAGAACTCACAACCATTTGCTGCGACAACAATTCAGCTATCGCATTGTCAAATAATCATGTGTACCACAAGAGAACCAAGCACATCGACACAAGGTATCATTTTATCAGAGAATTGATAAATACCAAAGAAATATGTTTAGAATTTTGTAGGTCCGAAGATCAGGTTGCAGATATCTTCACAAAAGCATTGGCAAGGGACACATTCCAATATCTGCAAAGTTGTTTGGGAGTGACAAGTTCTGCATAGTGAACTTCATTATGCACAAAGCATGTTCCACCTCTAAAATATTTTGTAAAATTTTATTTTTGTTTAATGATCCCCATCTGCTCATAATTAAGGGGGAGTGTTGGAAAAATGTAATTACGAGCTAATTGCGTATCTAGTTTGCGCTGGCTCGGTCAGTCACTCAGTCAGCAGAGATGTGAGAACTGTCAACAAGTCTGTCAGAAGGCTTCGTGCACACTTCATATTATTTATTTAGCCACAATTGTATTCTGCAATTCAAATTTATTAGGTATAAATTAATTATAGTCTTTAATGGAACTTAGTAGCTTCCAGGCGAAGCGATCTTAAGTTCGTGCATATGTAGAAGAAGAAGAAATGAAAATCATACAGAGAGAAAGAGAGGAACGAAGGAAGAGAGAAAGGAGAAGAAAGATAGGTTCACGATGTGTTTGTGAGCCCAAGCTCATAGTTGCGATATGTATTAAGAGCCCAAGCTCTGCAAGAAGTGAAATATTGAAGTAAACTTCATCTCTCTGTAATGCGGTAAAGTTGTTTGTTTTACTGTGGTAATATATAAGTCTATAGTTATATGTGTTCATTCTCAAGAATGTTGTTTATTGCATATCGCACATCTTATTCATATTTACCTGTGTAAATGTTGTTTACATTTACAGTATGTAAAAGAATTCAAGATTTCCAAATATTTCATGGTGGTAAAAGTTCTATTTTAACGCGGAGTAACTTCAACGTAAACTTCATTTAAATGTTTCGGTTCTTATGGTTTAGAAATAAATATTTTAATATAAAGTTTGCTTAAGAGTGGGTTTGTCGAAGTCAAGAAGTCTGCAAATTTAAGAAGTTACGCTGAGTAAAAAGTATCTTCAAGTCAAGAAGTCCGCAAAGAATAACATTTCGCAAAGTTAAGAACTTTGCATAAGTGCGAAGAAAATTTATGTGAAATCAAGTTGTGCGAATTTAAGTTCCGCGAAGTTAATCTTCGTGAAATAAATGCTCGGCGAAGTGAAAGTCCTTGGTGACGTAAAAGTTGGGGTTTCTGTCAAAGTTCCAAAGTGAAGAAAAAGAATTATTTACTGCGTAGTTAATTTTTTAATTGACTACACAGTGTTCTTTTCCCTTGAGTGCGGTGTTCTGAAAATTATGGAGGACATGTACTTGTACTCCAATGGCCTCAGTGGCCATATTCCTCCTCAACTGGGGCATCTTGTGAACTTAAAATCCATGGAATTGTTCTATAACGATTTCTCTGGAGAGATACCTGTGGAACTCTTGGAGCTAAAGGAGTTGAGAGAGTTGTATCTATCCAAAAAAAGACTAAAAGGCGGGATTCCATCCTTCATTGGGGATTTTCCAAATTTGGAGATTTTGTTGCTTGGGTGGAACAATTTCATAGGTTTGGTGCCTAATCAGAAACTGGGGGTAACTGGAAAGCTATGGCTAATGGAAATTTCTTTCAACAAACTGAACGGTTCCATCCCTCCGAATCTCTGCAAGGGTAGATGGCTCGAGTATATAGATATAGAAAATAATTTATTCGTCGGCCCCATTCCTCACTCTCTGGGCACATGTGTTTAACTGTATGAAATCCACATGGGGAAAAACCATTTTAATGGTTTGATTCCTGCAATCTTGTTATACTTTCTCATGCTAGGTATGGTCGAATTGCAAAACAATTATCTAAATGGGAGCATAAGCGGGGAGATTTGTCGTCTAAGTAATATTGAATTTATGAATTTCTTCCGAAACATGCTTTTTGGTATGATTCCAAAGGAGATTAGCCATTGTAGTGGTCTGTTAAACATTGATCTTAGCCAAAACAAGTTTAGCGGTCCCATCCCAGTGGAAATCACCAGGATGAGTAATATTTAGTCTCTAAACGTATTTGGAAATCAGTCGAATGAGAGCATTCCCAAAGAATTTGAGAAAATGAGGAACTTGATCTTTGCAAATTTCTCCTACAATAACTTTTCAGGCCTTATTCTAGAGGGTGTTCATTTTTATCATTTAAATCCAAGCGCTTTTGTAGGGAATCTCTACTTATGTGGAACATACTCGGTCACCTGCAATCCATTTTTTAGACAATGGGAACAACAACCTTCCAAGGGTATATCCGACAGCCTGCAATCTATATATACCAATAACTTGTGACTCAGCAGGGGCCTATGTAAGTGGGATGACAACATCAAGCTTGGAGTACTCTTAACCCTGGAACTTCTCTTTTGCTTGTTGGTGTTGGAAATTGGGGCTATCAACAGTTAGCCCCTCGGCATCAACTGTTAGCCCCTCCATGGGTAGTCATGTTTTCGAGAGGAAAATCCCTTCTATATTGTGATCTGTAATAGTTCCTAGGGGAGTTTTCACTAAGTGTACATTTGAACTCGACAAATTCACTGGTGAATTTATTCATTATATTTTGTAAACTGTCCATGTGCTTGGGATCTATCTCATAGGGTTCTGTGTTACTTTTATTCTGAGAATCCTTTTTCCTGAAAGTGCTCAACCTTTGAGGCTTGTCCTATCTTGTCACACTTTGAAAGCCACTTTGTTACTTGAAGAAACTGTTAGGAAATATTTTCCCATAAAAAATAACCTTAAAATAAGTTTCATGTGAAAAAAGAACACCTTAAAATAAATTGTCTCTGTGAAAAAAAACCACCTTAAAATAAATTGTTTTTGAGAAAGAAAAAACCACCTTAAAAGAAATTGTCTTTGAGAAACCACCTTAAAAGAATGTCTTTGAGAAAAAAAACACACTTAAAAGGAATTGCCTTTGAAAACCTTTTGTAAAACCCACTATGAAAATGAAATGCGTAAAATTGGGAAATTGGCTTAATGTATAAATGTGATTTGTATTTATTAAAAGTGTTCCTTTGTTATTGTTATTCGACTGACGGAATTTTTTAAAAAACCTTTTCCCATTAAATCTACCGGCCGATAGAAGGAAAACAAAACTTCAGGCCAAAATTTTTGAAGTTTTTGGCTGAACTATTTTTTGGTTGAAAACCTTTTCCCATTAAATCTACCGACAGGAAGAAGAAGAAGAAAACTTCTGGCCAACATTTTTGAAGTTTTTGGCTAAACTATTTTTCTGCTAAAAACCCGTGAAATTTTATAAAATGGAAAAAGTAGCATGTCTCTTCATATTTCTCCAACTTTGAAAGGTGTTGACCATGTTCAATATTGAAATCTACTTTTAGAACTAATACCATTACTTTCATCATTGAATACACTTTCCATAGATGTAAATTTTGTTGAATTTGGTTGTGATCAACTAAGTTTAATTAATTTTCAGTTAACATGTGGTTGTATTGTTTTAATTGTTACTAAAATTTAGTGAAATTAAAAATTAATAACTTGAGAAAAGAATAATGATTTTTTTTTTTGAAAAACTTATGGTACAGAGCAATGGAGTGCCTACTTCAAAATGGTCCTTTTAGATTTTTTATTTTTAAGTCAAAATTATGAAGATGTCGAGTCTGAATAAACATGTTTATATTCTACAATTTTTTCACATTGATCCAATTCAAAAATTTAAATAATTAGTATATTCAGCTGTTGGATACAAAATTTTACTCATATGTTAATACAGTCTGTCTATATTGTCATAGCATATTTTGTTTTTAGTAAACAAAAGTTTAACAATGAATACATGAAAGTCCCCAAAAATTACTATTTATTAGTCCTTTCATTTTATAAGAACATACTGTCAAACAATTGCTAAATTGACATATCAAAACTCAATAAAAATATTTTAAAAAATAATGAATAGAAAGGAACAAAATTCTACACAAATTTTGTTTTTACTTAAAAGTAAAAATCTAGACACAAAAATAACTTTTGTTTTCCCGAAATTGAAAAACTTGTGAAAACCACCCAAAAAATAGACACCCACATTCATGATTTTACCAAGAATTGTTATAACTAAAAATATTTACCACCTATTGTAGCTATCTAATATTTTTCTTTACTCCATTGATGAGAAACTAACTTATAACAAGTATTGATAAAAATGGTATTAGGGCTCTATTAGAATTCAATGAAGATAACTAAAATTTACATTTGAATTTGGAAGACATCATTTTAAAGCTCTATATGGGTGGATTATATGGAAACCAATGTTATTTCTAACAAAGGAAACATGAAAGAAGAGATATACCAACCAAGAAAACCCCATAGCCATGCCTTTGGAATCTAGTCTAGATGGAAACAATATTATGTTTTTCTGTAGCTGGAATCTTGTATCATATTACAATCATGGTCCCTAAATATTCCTCAATAATAGGATATATTAGTTTCTTGAAACTATTGCTTGATAAATGTCAAATAGATTGGGCTAAAGCACAAAATTATAAGTATGCACACTTTGGTGCTATCAAACTTGGCCTTGGTCCTTTAGTTTGTCCACGTATTGTTGTTTCCTCTCTTTGTTGTATTGTAGATACTCGTCATCGTAAGTTTTCCGATGCTGTTATAGGTGGTTTTACAGCACCTCTTCATGATGGTCCTGCTTTTGGCACAGTCTACCTGAAGTTTTCTGTTAGCTTAAACGACCCTCATATTTACAATCTGTTAAAGGCTTATATCCTGCCTAAAGGCTTTGATATGGAGACTGGCTCCAAAATTATTCAGCTCAAAGGTGGAGTATGTGTTCGATTTGGAAACGATACCCTTCCTTAGTTGCGAACTCGTGTCCATCAAAGTTCTGCAGACACCAGCGTGGTGGAAACGGAGAAATCCCGATCCAAAAACGCCACACCCATTACCTTTAATCGGACTAGTATCAGCTATCCCCAATCTTGGGAAATGAAATATTCAGAGTTAAAGAACAATGAAAGAGTTGCTGCTTCTTTCACCTCACAACCTCTTATTTTTTATGAAGCTTCAAGTTCCTTTCGTGTACCCCAAGAAGTACCCACAAAGAGATTTAATCCTCCATTGATAAAATCTGCTTCAATCTCCTCCTATAATAATGCCAGACTACAAGCCTTGTCTAGCCAAGCCAGTAAAGCCGCAGCAGATGAGTTTTCCTCTTTTCCTAAAAATGAGTCTTCTGTAAATACCTCTTTTTCTGGTTTGTCAGATTTTGAACATAGAGGCCAACATGCTACCTGTCAAGCATGTCAAAAAATCAAACAAAAATTGATTCATCAACAAAAACAGAAACATAAAGACCTGCCTTCTTTAGGTATGTTTTCAGCCTTACCTTCTCTAGGAATGTTTTCCCTACCTCGTGAAAATTCAAGTATAGAGGTAGTAAATGCTGGTCAAAAGTCTTTTGTTCCTGGAAGGAATCTACCTGAGGCTAGTTTTAGACAATATTCCCAAGATGGCCAGACTAAAAGAGAATTCTTACCCTGCAAATCCTCTGGTCATGATCAGACTGTTTCTGAAGAAATAAAGCTTGCAAATTGGGGTAATTTGTAGCAAATCCACACTGCTATAAATATTGATGACATGGCTAGCGATCTTCTGATCCTGAAACAATAGTGTACAGATCAACAAAAGCATCTAGAGAAAATTGAAACAAAGCTAGAACTGCTAGATCACTTACTTCATGATTCCACAGAAATCCGTATGGCCGTAAATCATGCTTCCCAGAAGCTTGAATGAAGAATAGCTGTCCTTGAAGATCTCTGTATCAAAACAGAGAATCTTAAGAAAAAACAGTATGTGGTTCCTGATCATGTACTTAAAGCTGCAGCAAAAGGGCACGCTAAGAGTCACTCTTTAGGTCAGTTCAGTGTTCTTCCTGAAGACGAGAGGCCGGAATGGGATTTTGGCGAAAGTGATGCAGTAAGGGAGAATATAGAGGAATGGATTACAGAGTTTAAAGGATTTAAACCTGCTTTAGATCCTAAATATTTGGTTAGTTTAAATGCATTGAATGATGAAGGATCTTCTAACCAAAGAAGACAATTACCTCCTCCCCGCTTTGATACACATATGCCAGATGCTACCTCTGCTTCAGTCGCTCCTGCCAAAGTGTTCCGCTTTGGTATCAATACAATGAATGATATCATCTCCCAAATGCCTGAACAACCTGTGTTGAATATACAATGTCAATCCAGGGAAGATATTAGAAATGCAATACAAATACTTGTTCAGTGGACCTTGTATAAGAAACAACAAGACCCAAATCTCACAGGGAAAATGCTAGGAACCCAGCTCATAGCAGGTTTATCTGGTCTAGCATATGAATGGCGGTGATGGTTGCCACAGGAAACAAGAAATAAGATGCTTGCTGCTGATGATGCAGATGAGCAAATTCTATCTGCCCTAGGAAGAGAATTTTATGGCCTTGAAGAGGGAGAAGATTATGATCACCTTGCTTCATTATTCATGTCTACTCGTTTATGTGATTTAAGCAAGAGTGAAGAATATTTTTGTTATATGCAAAAGCTTCTAATTTCATCAGGGAAATCTGGTAACCCTACATATCTTAAGCATTACCTTAGAAGCTATCCAGGACATGTGCCTGATGTTGTAGAACATGCACTGAAAGATAAAAAAGTAGAATTGAGAAGCTTGTCGCTTACTCAACTTCATGCTCACATTATGGAGACATGGCAAGAGCATTGCCTAGAGAAAAGAGTGAGCAAAGATTTTAAACGCCATCAGAAGATGTATTCTACTTCCTTCTGCAAATATGTTGTAGGAATTCCCGATTGGGGGTGTGGAGCACATAACCGAGGATATCTTGATCATTCTTCTTGCAGATGTGAGAAGAAAAAGAAGAAAAAGGGTTTCTACACTTCAGAACCAAGGTATCACCTTGATAAACCCTATTACCACAAATCTAAGCACAGGTATAAGAAACACAGATATGATAAACCCTATCATAAGTCCAAATATCAAGCCAAACGCTATGTAAAACGTCGGACTGAGAAAGGGAAGAAAAATGTCTATTTTATTTGTGGGAAATCAGATCATTGGGCTGCAAAGTGCCCAGAAAGAAAGTCTCGACCTCAGCTTGCTGCTTTATGCAAAGGATTGGATCCTGCATGGTGGGATTTATTTGAAGTTACTGTAAATTCTCCTAAACCCTCTGGTGAAGTAGTCTATCTTCCTGATGATGATACTGATTCTTCTGATTCTTGTACAGATTCTGATTCTGCTCCTCCTAACTTAGCTAAATGTGATCCTCCTTCTTCCAGCTCATCCTCTGAGTCTGATTCCAGTTCGGATGCACATTTAGGGGGGTGTAGTATTCTACCTGATTTTGATTTCTCTTTGTACATGTTTTCCCGGTCGCCTTCTAGATTGTCTTCCCATCAGCTAGAAAAACAGATTGCTGACATTGATCTTCGTCTGTCCATAATTCCAGTATATAGACATCATGAGAGAACAAAATTAAGAGAAGAAAAGACCAGACTACAAAAACAGCTAGAGACAATAAAACCTGACAAAGGAAAAAAGCCCATCTCCTCTTCTACTCTGTCTACTTATCATAACCCTGCCAAAATCTATCATGATTATCTAGGTAGCCATGAGGATAGACAATCCCATAGAAGAGACAAAGAAAAGCTTTTAAGGCTCCAGCTTAGAGAAAAACAAGATAAGCTTAAAATAATGATCAAAGAAATAGATGATTTGAAAAACATGCCATCTGCTTTGGTCCTTGAGAAAGATCAGTCCTCAGATGAGGAATTATCCAAACAAATTGAAAGAGCCTGCTTCAATCCTGAAAATAAGGAAGAGTCACCTTCTTCAACCCCTCCACAGTCTCCGCAGTCTCAGAATACTAATCTGTTAGGTGCTCTATCTGGTCCCAAGTTGTTTATTTCTTTACAGTTATGTCCACCTGAATTCAAATCTTATTCTGTGCAATGTTTAATTGATTCTAGTTGTCAATTTAACCTTGCAAAAGGAAATGCCATTCCACAATTTTATTGGGAAAAGAGTCAAGAGTTTGGCTCTGCTATTGAAGGTTCTCCTGTGTCTTTGTCCGGTAAGGTTAAGCATTTTTCTGTACAGATTTCCGATGTCAAGAGTGATTTATCTTTGTTTAGATTAGATGTATTAAAGGAAGACTGTGTATTAGGTTCAGAGTTTCTGCAGAAAGTAAGTCCCTTTTCTGTTGATACAAATACAATGGTTTCCTCTTGTACAATCTTGGGAAAGTCAATTTAGTTGCCTTTAAGTTTTAGTCTTGTAAATAAGTGTAAACCCATTCCAGTTGAGTCAGTCAGTTCTGTCAAGTCAGTTAATTTAAATAAAATGGATCGCTGCATAGCTTATGCAGAAGTTCATGGAGATAAAGCCTTGGCAGCAATAAAAGAAAAAATTAAAAAAGATTGTTGTTCGGAGAGTCCCAATGCATTCTAGACTCGAGAGAAATATTTTGTTTCTTTGCCCTTTGACCCACTACAAAAAATAAAGCCTATGAAAGCTTCAGCTCGGTTGATGAGTCCCTCAGAAAGAGAATTATGTTCAAAGGAAATTTAGGAGCTATTGCAAAAAGGCTTGATCGAGCCATCTAAGAGCCCATGGGCATGCAGAGCGTTTGTTGTAAACAAACACTAAAACCAGAAGAGATGAAAGCCTCGTCTGGTGGTCAACTTTAAGCCTCTCAATGCCGTGTTACAAAAGGTAAGATACTTACTTCCTGATAAATCTAGCTTGCTGCAAAAAATTGTAGGTTGCATTGTGTTTAGCAAGTTCGATCTTAAATCTGGGTTCTACCAAATCGGGATCGAAGCGAAGGATCGCTTCAAAACAACCTTTGTTGTCCCTCACGGAAAATATTAGTGGAAGGTTTTTCCTTTCGGAATTAATAATGCTCCATCTGAATTTCGGAAAAGTATGGAGGACATCTTCAGAGATATCCCGTGGCTTGTTGTCTTTATTGATGATATTTTAATCTGCTCAAAGAGTCTTCAAGATCATCTTAAGCATCTTCAGTTTTTCTATGATCTTGTTTATAAGCATGGTTTAGTCCTGTCAGAATAAAAAATGGAAATAGGAAAGATAGAAATGGATTTCCTAGGTTTTCATATTAAAAAAGGACAAGTCATTTTGTAGCAACATGTGTTGCAATCCTTTGAGTACTTTCTGGATAAAATTTTGGATAAGACACAGCTTCAGAGATTTCTGGGAAGTCTGAATTATATAAGGCCCTTCTACAGAGGACAAGCAACAAACATCCACTGTCTGCAACAACGCCTAAAAAAGAATCATGTTGCTTGGTCGAATGAGATGACTTTGCGGTCCAAACAATAAAGGCCAAAGTTAAAGAATTACCAGCCCTTCATCTGCCATAGGGTACTGGTCAATTAATAATTGAGACATATGCTTCAAACACTACCTGAGGTGGTGTTCTTTTGGAAAAGATTGATGGCAGAGAAAATATATGTGGCTACGGATCTGGTTCCTTCAAAGCTGCTGAGCTTAACTATCCGAGTAGTCATAAAGAGATTTTGGCTGTGAAGAAAACAGCTAATCATTTCATTCTGTTTTTAAAGCCTGTTAAGTTTATCATTAGAACTGATTTAAAGATTATGCCAGGGATATTTAAGAATGAAAACTTAATGGCAGGAAATAGTAGCCGAATTCTCAAATGGTTTATCTGGCTTTCAAATTTTGATTATGAAATTATTTATAAGCCAGGTTATCTTAATTGTCTTGCTGACATGCTTACTTGTGAGACTGTGCAGTCAGAAAAAGAAGCAGTCATTTTGAAAATGTTTTCTGTTGGTCAGAGCTCTTCAGGTTCAAAAGAAGATAAGGGCAAAGTCCCAGCACCAGCAGAAGGTACGTAGCCTGACTATGTTAGGTTCGAGCCCCAGAATGCCGTGTTTATGAAACCTTGGGATGACAGTTTGTCCCCCAGTGACAGAAGAGAGCTTCTGGACTATGCAGATTGCCATGCAGCTGAGAAATACCTCAGTTTAACTTTAATAAAGCAGATACAGATGAATCCTTGCAAACTGCACATTTTGGAATGCTGGGAGCGTTCTTCTTTCCGAGGATTCTCCCAAGCTCAGGAGAATCTCAGAAGATGCAGAGAGTTGTGGGTTGACTGCAACGATGAAAAGGATGGCCCGGTATGGTGTGTAGACATTGGTGAAGGAAACCTCACATGGACCTCCTACAATTTGATTCTGCAGTTCTGCAGAGAAAAGACATCAATAGTCATCTGTGCTGACCCTGGAAACCTCAGGAATAAAAAGTGGTCTGGATGGACATATATATTTTTGGATAAATTATGTCCCAGACATGATTGGGTTGATCGTCGTGCAAATTTTATTTTGCACATGGAAGCTGATATACAAGTAGCAGATCAAAATAATCTTTGGTTCAAATTCTTGTTACAGCATCATGGTGGCCGTTATAGTCCGCTAGAACACACGGTTCACGTCACACAAAAGTATATCAAACGTGACAGCAAAGGGAACTGTCTTGATACAAAAATACACCGACGGACTTTGCCTTTAGACTTGCGGGTTGAGTCTATGTTTGCCAATGAGTTTATTGGCGAAAAGAATGAAGTCCTGCATGGGTCGGATATTGAACAATGCTCCAGTACATGGTTATACCCTCCTCCTGAGTACAAAGAAGATGTTGCCATGCCCGATGAATCTCAAGATGTTGACTCTCTACTTGAACAACGAGAGTTAGAAGAATACCTCTATTCAGAGGATTTTGATTGTGCTTGTGACGGTCAGCCAGTTGGACCCCCGGGAAACCCAGAACTATTCTATGTTTGCAGATCTGGCGATGACTGATGCCAGTATGGAAAATATATTTTGTATATACCTGTCTTTATGTGTTTGCATTAATAGAAGCCGTGGTGGGCCGGCAATAGTTGCTCCACAGTTGTATTTGTCGGGAGGTTGTTCCCCGAATCTTTTATTGCTTTTAAGTAGGCCAGAATAATTATGTATGTTAGCCATAATGTTCTGACAGATTCCTTTGTAGGCCATAGTTGTCAGCCACTTGTCTTCTCTGTCGGTTCAGGTCCCCATATGGCGCTGCCTTTAAGGGATGAGATAATAATGGTGCGGTCCCACCATTCCCCCGAATTCCCGCCTTTTGACTGCTAAGTGCCCGTTCTTAGTAACCGGATGACCTTCTAGTATGCTATAAAAGAAAGGTCCTGGAGTCATTCAATTCATTCGAGTCTAGTGCATCGAGCTAGTTAAGAGCTCTACAGCTTAGGAGTCTAGATCCGAGTTGCTCCAGTAGTTGGAAGCTCTGCGAGTCATAGAGAGTCTGTTCAGAGCCGAAGGTTGTATGCTCTGCCGATTTCCCTCGTGGTATAATACAGCATCAAAAGACGAAGGTTTGACCTCTGTAAAAATTTCGAGTTTGTAAGGTGTGCTAATAGGCATATCACTGGATCCCCAGGTAGCCTCCGAGTAAGCTCATCGCTTTGTGAAGTTCTAAAAGGTAAATGGGCCAGTGACATTATGTCTAGGCACTCAGTCTGAGTTTGTGTTTGTGGTGATGAGCTTCGCCCTCCGAAGCTGATCCACACATGAGTCTGTAATATGATGCTGCAAGCTTAATATAAAGATTGAAGTGCTATGGAATTGCTGTCAATTTATGTGAAGATAGATCCTGGAGTAGTAAGATATTTCTTCACTACACAATGTTATGGCCTAAATGCACTACTGAACCTAGTACTTGCAAGAATGGGATTCGGTCTAGATTTTCCATGGACATAATGTATAACTTCATAGGTCACTAGCCTACCTATAATCCCCAAATCATTCTAGATAAATGGAGTAAGAGAGAGGCAAAGAAGAGAAAGCCAAAAGACATTGTAAAATCCACCTTAGTTGGGTTGTAACTTTTACATCAAGAAAGATGATTGACATATACCATCTTTTAACTCGAACAAATGCATCCATTAAAACCATGGTGTTTAATTTTTTTTACCAAAGATAAGAGAGCCACACCCATAAATACACTAGAATTTAAAACAACCATTTTCAACCCCATTTAGGAAACCCAACAATGAAACCAATATTATCGAAGATAAATGATATAGATAAATTGACCACAATGCATTGGAAAGCCTTTAAGCCTTTGAAAACATCGTGGAAACTGGAAAGTGAAGAACATGACTTGAAATTCCATTAATAGGACTTTCTTAGAAAATACCAAATAGGTAAGAAGGTAGCCTTGAAACAATACTCTGTTGATGCATGAGATATTCTATGAACTTGTGTGCATCTTGTCGATGTGCTATGAATCTTAGTCGTTGATCATAGCCCCTTGACTGATCTCACCCATTGATGACGTACTAAGGTATTCCTCTACCAGAAGCAGTAATGGCTCGATGAGGAGGTGGTTTTCTAATTCTTTTGTCGGAGTCGTTGTCAATCAAAAGGAGGAATGTGGACAAGTGGTTTTGTCCCAATTTCTCTTCTACCGTCGTTAACTACTACACACATTGTTGATGCACTATAAGCCACAACCGTTGATATTCCACATCATATGACGGTTGGATCTTTGTCTGCCTCTGCACTCCATCATGTGCAATGGATTGTGCGCGAGATCGATGTGGCGGGTCCACATCATACCTTCAACTCACATGGATCCTACAAAACATTCCTCCTCCCCATGTGGCTCCTCCACATCACCTTTCCATGTGGCATGGGTGGGGCCCACCTTAAAATTCCCATTTTTTCAAAAATTTCAAAATTGTATGAAATTCTATTTCGATACTAAGAGGTTATTTTTCGCGTAACAGAATAGAAGCATTCCACTACAAATTTGCAAAATTTGAAAATTTCCATTAATTAGTCTACCTCTCTCACTAGTAGACCACAAATCTAACCTACGGCTTGGTTATCTAAATACCATCTAACAATTGAAACCACAAATTTTCATATGATCATTTCATCTGCAACTCATATATTTTCCTATAAGTGTGCATTTCTAGTCCATACAAATCTGGTATTACATACAGAAGCTTTGATACCACTTTGCAATGTCCCCATCCATTAATGTGACCAATAGAGGGTGTTAAAGAAAGGTAACTGCAGAAGATATTCTAATTACATTTGTCTATTGTATTATTGTATTCCTCCTTCGGGAGATGCCATTGATGTATTTGATCATGTAAGAGTCATTGAAAGAGTCAATGTAAACCCTAGGTCTTATGTCGGCCTAGAATAACCCATAAAAGAATATTATATTAAGTAATTGACATGTCGGCCCAGTTAGTTAGGGAGAAGTCGGCCCAGTTTGGGAAAATTCACCCCAACAAAAGAATATAAATAGAGGATGAGTTCCTCATTTATATTCACTCATTCACTCTCACAAGTTCGCATAGAAGAGAGAGAGAAGTTTGCACAAGTGGAGGAGTAGTTGATTTTGTCTTGGGGTTTACTTTTGTACTTTGTGATTTCTATATTGAGGAAGACTTTGTCGAGGTTTTCTCCCTTGTGGTTTGCTCGAGAGAAATATTGTGTTCGTATTGTGCTTGTTCTTCTTTCAGTGATAGATTGTTTAATTTTATATGCTAAACAAGTAAAAACTAACATGGTATTGAAGCTGGCCTGAAAGAGAACATTGTGCAACCTCCGCAACTGCAGAAACTAGGGTTTCTTATTCCGGGATCTCCCTCCACAGATCAGCTGAAAAATATAGTGCATATAACTCGCCTCACTAGGGCACATCTTTCTGTTGAAGCATATTATCATTTTGAGAATTTTCTTTTTTGGC
Organism: Larix kaempferi; assembly: GCA_027924585.1. Taxonomy (NCBI): domain Eukaryota; kingdom Viridiplantae; phylum Streptophyta; class Pinopsida; order Pinales; family Pinaceae; genus Larix; species Larix kaempferi. The sequence continues at coordinate 8,381,065 of BSBM01000877.1, read as the reverse complement.
CCCCCCACTACAGCCGAGTAGAACAAGGGAATCAATTTTTTGGATCATCTACTTACATAATTGGGAGAAGGAGTACTTTTCTCAACTTGCCTTAAGGAGGCAGATTTTCTCATCCAATCAGATTTCCAAAATCTTGAAGTTGGAAAATTAAGGTTTGTCTGACAAACCCTAGGTCAAGGAAGAAGCAACTTTCAGAAGGACAAATTTTATGGTAAGTCTCAAAAATATTATATTTCCATTTGAAGTACTCATTATATCAAGATGACAAGCAATACCAAGCTTGATGAGAAGCTTGAAGGAGCTGAGAACTTCAAGGCATGGAAGTATAGAGTCATTCTCATCCTTGAAGAACATGACCTAGAAAAATTTGTAAAGGAAGGACTTACAGAACTAGATGGAGATGAAGCTAAAGCAAGACATAAGAAGAATATGGTCAAGGAAAAAAGGATCATTGCTGATTCCATCAAGGATCACTTGATCCCCCATGTGTCTTCCAAGAAGACCCCAAAAGAAATGTTTGATGCTTTGAACAGCTTGTTTGAATGAAAGAATATCAATAAGAATATGACCTTGAGAAATCAAATCAAGGGTGTGATGAACTTGAAGTCTAATTCCATGCACTCATACTTCTCCAGAGTGTCCTAGATAAAATAAAAACTAGAATCTATTGGAGACATGATAGAGGATGCAAAAGTTGTCATGACCACTTTGAATGGTCTTCCCAGGGATTGGGAACCATTTGTTCGTGGAATTTGTGCTAGAAATAAATCGATCTAGTTTAGTTAGCTATGGGAAGAGTGTGTGTAAGAGGAAGAAAGGATAGCGGTGTGAGAGGAGAAACTAAACGACAATGAATATCAAGCTTTGGCAACTCATGCCAAAAGTAGAAGGAAAGGAAGAGTGATACACTTGCTCACTCTCCCAAAAGATCTCAAGGATATCAAAAGAATAAGAATAAGTTCAAGAAATACCTCTCCTCCGTTGAATGTTACTCTTGTCACAAGACATGACATATAGCAAGAAATTTTCCATCCAAATATAGACATCATAAGAAGCAGAAGAAGAGGTTTCATGCTCATGCAGCAGAAGATAGTGAGTATGATGACGAAGACAAAACTAGAGATAATGAAGATTCCAGTGAAGAATATGTTCTAATCTCAGCACTCACTGGTTCAGTATCTCATGAGAGTGATACTTGGCTAGTGGATAGTGGAGCTTCAAAGCACATGATGGGATACAAAGAATACCTCTCTCATCTCATTCAAAAGGAATCTCCACACAAGGTAAAACTTGGAGATGATTATCAATACCCCATCAAAGGAATGGGAGCAGCCTCTTATAAACTGGACTTTGGAAAGTCCATGAATATGAAAGATGTACTTTATGTAGCAGGTTTGAAGAAGAACCTTCTATCCATTTATGCATTAGATAAGAAAGATCTTAGAATTGCATTTATAGATGGTGAAGTTCTTATGTGGCCAAAAGGAAAGACTATTGATGATGCAGTAGTCATTGGAGTAGAAGAAGGAGGACTTTACAAACTGAAGGGACATGCAGATTCATCATTGATGACTAGTACCATGAATTACCCTTGTGAGCTATGGCATATAATACTAGCTCATGTACATTATAATGCCTTACCAATAGTAAGTAAGGTGGTAACTAGACTACCAGAGATCCAGGTTGATCATGAAGGAGTATGTAAAGGATGTGCTCAAGGGAAGAGTACAAAGAACCCATTTCCAAATAGAGACAACAAGGCGAAAGGTATTATGGATATAATTCACTCATATATCTGTGGACCCATGTCCACCACCTCTCTAAGCGGGTATTATACTATGCTTCCTTTATTGATGATTACTCCCACAAAACATGGATTTACTTTCTGAAGAATAAGAATGAAGTCTTTGAAAAGTTTAAAGAGTTCAAGGCTCTTGTAGAAAACCTCTCTGAGAAGAAGATAAATATTCTAAGGTCAGATAATGGAGGGGAATATAATTCAGGCGATTTAAAATATTTATGCAAACAAGCAGGGATTAAGAGGGATCTTACTATTCCCTATAATCCACAACAGAATGGTGTAGCTGAAAGGAAGAATAGAACGATCATAGAAGCAGTGAAGGCTGTGATCCATGATCAAGACTTACCCATGCATCTATGGGAAGAAGCATCCAGAACCGCAATATATGTACAAAACAAAATCCCTCACGGTGCTCTTGGAAACAAGACCCCAGAAGATATGTTCACCAGTAAGAAGCTCGAAGTTAGTCACCTAAAGATATTTGGATGTCCGATGTTTATTCACTATCCAAAGGAGAAGAGATCGAAATTGGAACCTTCAGGGAAGAAGGGAATATTTGTGGGCTATCGTGAGAAATCAAAGGCTTACCGTATCTACATCCCAGGATTCTTCCAGATTGAACTCAATCGGGATGTTACATTTGATGAAGACACAACTTTCAACAAATCCAAGAAGACTCATGAGGATGAAGAGGAGCAAGAAGCTCCTAGAGTTACAAAAACAAACAAAATACCAGAAAAAAATATTGAAGAAGATCCTATTCTAGAGGATCATGACATGGTAGAACCTCATAGACCTGAGGAGACACCTCATGAGGATATTTATTGAAAGAGAAGAACAGCCTAGGCATGAGAATTAATTCAATATGCAGGAAGGTATGGTGCCCCAGAAGGAACCAGTAGAGAGAGCAAGAGACCAAGGCCATACTCCAGTTATGTAGCCTTCATGTGTAACCTTATTGAAGAGGAACCAACTTGTTTAGAAGATGCAGTGAAGAAGAAGGAATGGTTGGATGCTATGAATGAATAATACCAATCCATCATCAAGAATGATGTTTGGGATGTGGTACCAAGACCAAAGGATAAATCAGTTGTATCGTCAAAATGGATCTTCAAAACAAAACACTCAGCAGACGGAAGCATTGAAAAGTACAAGGAAATATTTGTAGCTCGAGGATTCTCGCAAAAGGAAGGAATTGATTTTGAGGAGAATTTTGCACCTGTGGCCATATATACTTCAATTAGAACCATTCTTACCTTAGCAGCTAAGATGAAAATGGAAGCTACATCAGATGGATGTAAAGACGACATTCCTGAATGGGAAGATAGAAGAAGAAGTATATATCTAACAACCAGAAGGATTTGAAATAGAAGATAGAAAGTCACATGTATGCAGACTGAAGAAAGCATTGTATGGGTTGAATCAAGCACCTAGAGCATGGTATGGGAGAATTGACAGCTTCCTGATGAGTTTGGGATTTACCAAAAGTAAAGCAGATTCTAATCTTTATTATAACATTATGAATGATGAACCTATGATACTACTATTGTATGTGGATGATTTGTTCCTAACAGGAGAAGACAAACCCATCATTGAATGTAAGAGAAGGCTTGCAGCATAATTTGAGATGAAATACCTTGGTATGATGCATTATTTCAAGATGAGGTTTTCCTGATTCAAGGGAAATACACAGTAGAGATCCTAAAGAGGTTTGGGATGTTGTATTGTAAGGCCATGACTACTCCAATGGTTACAAACTTGAAGCTCCCGAATGATGATTCATCAGAAATAGTAGATGTCACCATATATATATAAATTATTGGATCATTGATGTACTTGACCAATACTCGACCAGATATATGTTTTGTTGTGAACACGTTGAGCCAGTATATGGTGGAGCACAAGAGTGTTCACCTGATTGCAGCAAACCATGTGATGAGATACCTAAAAGGTACATTGCATTATGGACTCATAAATGCTTCAGATAGTGAGTTCAGGTTGTACGGGTACACAGACTCAGATTGGGATGGATGTGCCAAAGATAGAAAAAGAACTTCAGGATGTTGCTTTAGTTTGGGATCAGGTATGATCTCATGGCTCAGTAGAAAGAATCCATGTGTTGCACTTACTACAATAGAATATGAATATGCAGCATCTTGTCCAGCTTGTAGCGAAGCAGTGTGGCTTGGCAAGATGTTGGCAGGATTGTTCGATGCAGAGATTGATGCTACGAATATACTCTATGATGACCAGAGTTGCATCAAGATGATAGCAAATCCTGTGTTCCATGATAGATCGAAGCACATCGAGATCAAGTTCCACTATATCCGGGATATGGTGTAGAACGAAGCCGTGAAGCTCGAATATGTTCCTACAGAGGAACAAGTTGTTGATGTGTTTAATAAGCTTCTATCTCGCATAAAGTTTGAATACTTTTGAGACAATATTGGTGTGGTCTAGAGGGACCTATATTGAAAGAGAGAATGATAGTTCCATTTCTTACGAACTGATACCAGTACTGGGGGCTGAAGATCAGTACTGGCTAACTGATAGAGTTCCTATCTGTAAGGATAGATGCCTGTCTTGGGGACATAAGATCAATACTGGTTGACTAATAGTTCTAGTTCTTATGAACTAATGCCAATCCTGGGGGCTGAATATCATTACTGACTAACTGATAGAGTTCCTATGCGTAAGGATAGATGCCTGTCCTGGGGACATAAGATCAATACTGTATGACTGATAGAGTTCCTATTCGTAAGGATAGATGCCTATCCTGGGGACAGAAGATCAGTACTAGCTGACTGATAGAGTTCCTATCCGTAAGGATAGATGCCTGTCCTGGGGACAAAATATCAGTACTGGCTGACTGATAGTTCCAATTCTTATGAACTGATGCCTGTCCTGGGGACAGAATATCAGTACTGGCTGACTGATATATTTTCTATCCGTAGGGATAGATGTCTATCTTGGGGATAGAAGATCATTACTTGCTAACTGATAGTGTTCCAATTGATGGTGTTGTTGATGAGGATGTTCCAGTATCCAGTAGATGATATGCTAGCTAACGATGTTGTTGATATAGTAGAGGATGTTCTAGCTGATGGTGTTGCTGATGAGGATGTTCTAGTAGATGATATGCCAGCTTATGATGTTGCTGATCCAGCGAAGGATGTTCCAACTGATGATGTTTCTGATGAGGATGTTCCAACTGATGATGTTTCTGATGAGGATGTTCCAGCAGATAATATGCCAGCTGACGATGTTGTTGATCTAGCATAGGATTTTCCAGCTGATGGTGTTGCTGATGAGGATGTTCCAGCAGATGATATGCTAGCCGATGATGTTGCTGATCCAACAGAGGTTGTTGCTGATGATGATTCAGAGGATGTTGCTGATGGTGATATTCCAACAGATGATGATGAAATTCCACCAGACGATGATGATGCTACTCCAGCAGATGATACCCCAGACATATGATGATCCAAAATATTCCTACGACATATAGAGATTCACAAGTCAGTTGTGTAGTTGTTGATGTTACCCATAGAATACCTTCCTAGTTAAGAGGGAGTGTTAAAAGAATGTAACTGCAGAATATATTCTAATTACATTTGTCTATTGTATTATCATATTCCTCCTTCGGGAGATTCCATTGATGTATTTGATAATGTAAGAGTCATTGAAAGAGTCAATGTAAACCCTAGGTCTTATGTCGACCTAAAAGAACCCATAAAATAATATGATATTATGTAATAAACATGTCGGCCCAGTCAGTTAGGAGAAGTCGGCCCAGTTGTGGAAAATTCACCCTAACAGAAGAATACAAACAGAGGATGAGTTCCTCATTTATATTCACTCATTCACTGTCAGAAGTTCGCATAGAAGAGAGAGAGAAGTTTGCACAAGTGGAGGAGTAGCTGATTTTGTCTTGGGGTTTACATTTGTACTTTGTGATTTCTATATTGAGGAAGACTTTGTCGGGGTTTTCTCCCTTGTGGTTTTCCCGAGAGAAATATTGTGTTCATTGTGTTCTTGTTGTGCTTGTTCTTATTTCAGTGATAGATTGTTTATGTTATATGCTAAACAAGTAAAAACTAACAGAGGGGACATTAACTAATTCAGGGCCTCTAAATTTCACCCCATAGCCATAATTATGAATTCATAACATGGAAAATGCGTGTGCATATATATAAATAAAAACACACATAGCGGAAATAAACTCAATCGACACACACATAGCATGCATATGCAAGCATAAACATCACATGCATCAAATAAAAGCATTGCACATTCATATACGAGAGAATACCTATCATTAAATAAATAAGATCTAAGCAAGTGGTTGTGTAAGAGCAATTTTCTACCCAATTGTAGGCACTCTATCTAGCATATACTCTATTCACTGAGAGGCTAACCCACGATGGGCTATGACGCCACTAGGGTGAAGGAAACACCTATATGATTCTCTCTCTCATCCCACAACCCGTTCTGCTCTCTATGCTTATCCAAAAGCTCATCTCGAGATCTACAAAGATCTCACTAATCCATAATAGCCATGACACTCATTACAACTACCCCACACAACACATGGAATACATTTCCCTTCATTGATCCATAGTTCCCTCAGGAAATCCAACCCTCACAGTGCTTACTAGTGTGTGCAGTAAGAGTCTAACCTATTGTATGTTATTGGAGAACTTACTGCAACATTAATTCATGGATTCTCAAACATCCAAAAGTAGAAAATATTATTGGGTAAAGGTTCCTAACTTTCCCAACCTCTATGTTCACCTACAACCATCTAATTTTCCTTCAAATCTACAGCTCTATCTCTAAATTCAAATTTTTGGGTTTAAACACAACTGACATAACTTTTGAGCGTAGAAGAAATGGACTTTTGACAGTTGGAATAACTACCAAAACCCCCATGCTTCAATAACTACATGAAGTGACTTTTCCAACGAACCTCACACATGCATTCAATGATTGGGTTTAATAGTCAAGAGGACTTAATTGTCTCATTTAAAGCACATGGAAAAATTTGGATGAGTTCTAAGGTTGACACTTGGAAACAAAGTATTTAGTTTCCCATAGGCCCCCTTTCCTCTTCCCCTCTAGTGGAATCATAGCCCCTCTAGTACTCTCTACAGAACCATCTTAGACCATTTTATTATTTTCCAACATAATATTTACATATAAAATATTTGGCATGATAAGCCAACCACATGGTCCAAATTAAAATATTTACATCATACATGCCAATCCATTCACTAGTCGGTCCTTGGCCTTAAACTCCGTACTAGGAATCCATATTAGCATATTTACATCATTTACATAATTTCGATTAAATGCATTCCAAATAAAAACTAAGGGTATTAAAAAGGCATTATGGTATGGTCCTTTTGAAGTGTTGGAGAAGGAATACAATAATGCTTAAAGACTTAGTCTACCCCCATATATGTGCATTTACTCAGTAGTGAATGTGGAAAATATGAAACTCTATGAACCTTCCATGCTGGACCAAGAACCTGAGAAGGTACTACCTTCTACAGAGGAATTAGCACCAGAGGCTTAGGTAGAGTTATCAGAAGACACCATTTTGTAGAAGAATTACAGGACAACCAAGTGAGGAGAGTATCAACTCTGGTAGGTGGGGTTGAAAGAAAAATTCTAGGAAAGGCTAAATGGTACTCCAAGGAGAAGGTAGAGGGGAAATTTCTTTACCTCATTTGGTAAAATATTTTGGGGAAAAAAAAACCTCCAAAAATGGACAGGTGTGATTTGAAATGGATCAATATATAATTTTTCATCTATTTTGGTGCTTTCAGGGTTGAAATATTGGATGAGTTGGCTTGTAGGGACCATTTTAGGGGTAGGTATCATTTTGCATATTTGGGGTCGAGAACCTTTCAAGGTTTGTTTGAGGGTCTAAACAATGCTTTTTGGGTCAAAAGTGTCCATCACTTTACTATGGCCCTTCACATGATTTTACACTTCGAGTCCCTTCCAACAGTCCAAGAATTGTCTCAAACAAAGTATGTATGAAGAATTTATGACTCCCACAAGTTGACCTATCCATTTGACCACCACAGTATCGAGTGGATTCCACACCATCTCTCATCTCTCTTATACATATGACTCATGAGCTAGTCATGAGTGGACTTTCAAGAATATTATTGAATGCCCAAAAACCTAACACTAGTTGGAAGTTGGGGTGTGCAAAAAACCTTAAAATTAACCCTAGATGGATATAAGGCTGTGTTAAATACCAAGCCACTGGGAGAAGAAGGGGTTCCATTGTTTCGATGTTATTATATTGTTCCATAGTTGAGCAACAACACATTAGTGGATATTAGAGCAGGACAAAGGGGATAAGAGATCTTGTAGTAGCCATTATGTTTGAAAACTCATAGGTAACTCGATAGAGAGTACCATTTCCTTTGTATTTGCATTTTGATATGAAGAGAAAGGCATTAGAATTGTGATTTTTGGATGGTTTTTTCCATATAGTGGGTTTCTCTAAGGTATATCTTGTGTTATTGTGTAGATTGTGTACTTATTTGCTCTATTTATTCTTGTTTCAGTTTCAATTATTTAACATTTACTAAAAATAAGCTAATAAAAAGGACTATGTTGTAAGATCTGTTGTGACGAATTGTTTCAGTGGAATATCTATTACCATTTATGGATCAATATCCCACCATGAGTTACCAACATTTGAAGATAACCCTATCATTATACACCATCTAAGTTATGATAAGGATACTTGAAAACTTTATATAAATAGAGTTAACATAAAATGAAAGAGAATCTTAGAAGATCACAACAACATTGTGGTTACTAAATGTTTAGGATCCATTAGGGCCTTAAGATGCATGACGAAACTAAAGACTTAATTAAACATTTTGTAAATGAGAAATATGAATAGAACATCAGTTTGAAAGACATGATTTGATGAATTGGAATTCGTGTTGAACTCTAAACCTTTATTTATGCTCCGTGCTATTAAAGGACCGAAAGAATATCCATAACACCCAATAATTATGGAGGGATAAGTGATTCCAATTATTATTATATATAGAGTTGGATAAACTATTCCTAGAAATGAGAAAATGATTATCTTTATCTTTCAATTATGGGAAATAACCAATAGGGATTATGTTCTTGTTAAATTATCTATATAGTTTTCATTATTTAATTAAAAAAATTAAAATGAATATTTAGTTAATCTCTTAATATATTTTTATTTATTTATTTTTATTACATTAATGCCTTCCTCGTCATATCAAATAATGCACTGGCCTCAAGTCATGTGCAGATAGCCATGGTCTCAAGTCATGTTTATAAAATTATATTAATCCATGCACTGCTTGCATATTGGAACGACAGAGACGACGAGGTTTTTCTTATTGTGGTTTCAGAGAAAATAAGATGGGGCTGAAAAGACTTTCCTTGCAAATGCCTGTTTTCCTCTTTGCCTTGTTTCTATACCCATCATCTGCTTTCCCCATGAATTCATCATTCTATGGAGATGCCACCGTGTTGATGTCAATGAAATCACAATTGCATGTCAATCCTTATTATCCTTCTCTATTTGATAATTGGAGAGCTGCCAATGACACAACCCATTGTTCATGGACTGGCGTCCAATGTGACCATATGGATCGAGTAGAGGCTCTTAATCTCTGCAACACGGGTATTTCAGGCCCATTCCCGACTCAGGTCACAAATCTGCTAGCGCTCCGTTTTCTCAACGTCTCACATAACAACCTCTATGGAAGTCTTCCCTCCAACATATCAAACTTGAGGAACCTAGAGGTCCTCGATGTCTTTGACAACAAATTGTCAGGGGCATTGCCACTGGATTTGAGCTATCTCGTGAAGCTCAAGCATATCGAGTTCGGAGAAAATTTATTCTCGGGCAGCATTCCTCCTGAGTACGGACAGCTTGAAAAAGTAGAATACCTTTCATTGTTTGCAAATCGTTTAGGTGGAGGAATACCCAAAGAACTCGGCAATGTGGAGAATTTGAAAACGCTTGTTTTGAGTGAAAATGCATTCGATGGTGAGATTCCTCCCGAGATTGGAAATTTGAGCAACCTTGTAGTTCTCGATCTGAGTGAATGTAGTCTTAGAGGTGCGATTCCTTCCGAGCTTGGTGGTCTGAAAAATCTGGAGGAAATGTACTTGTTCCTCAATGGCCTCACTGGCCATATTCCTCCACAACTGGGGCATCTTGTGAGCTTAAAACACATGGAACTATCCTCTAACGATCTCTCTGGAGAAATACCCGTGGAACTCTCGGAGCTAAAAGAGTTGAGACACCTGGGTCTGTCTGATAACAGACTACAAGGCGGGATTCCATCTTTCATTGGGGATTTGCCAAATTTGGAGTTATTGGTGCTTTGGCGGAACAATTTCACAGGTCTGGTGCCTCAGCAACTGGGGGTGACCGGAAAGCTATGGCTAATGGGCATTTCTTCCAACAAACTGAACGGTTCCATCCCTCCGAATCTTTGCAAGGCTGGAAGGCTGCAATATTTGTTTATAGAAGATAATTCATTCGTCGGCCCCATTCCTGACTCTCTGGGCACATGCAATTCCCTGTCTGGAATCATCATGGGGGAAAACTATTTGAATGGTTCGATTCCCGCGAGCTTGCTATACTTGCCCATGCTAAATACGATCGACTTGCACAACAATTATCTCAGTGGGAGCATAAGCGGGGATATTTGCCGTCTGGGCAATATTCAATTTATCGATTTCAGCCAAAACAGGCTTTCTGGTATGATTCCAAAGGCGATTAGCCATTGTAGTGGTCTGTCAACCATTGATCTTAGCCAAAACGAGTTCAGCGGCCCCATCCCAGTGGAAATCACAAGGATGAGCAATCTTTACTCTTTAAACGTATCCGGAAATCACTTGAATGAGAGCATTCCCAAAGAATTTGAAAAAATGAGGAACTTGATCTCTGCGGATTTCTCGTGCAATAACTTTTCGGGCCTTATTCCAGAGGGTGGTCCCTTTTCTCATTTAAATGCAAGCGCCTTTGAAGGGAATCTCTACTTATGCGGACCACATTCGACCACCTGCAGTGGGACGACGCCAGTCAAAGACAACATCAAGCTTGGACTACTCTTAGCGTTGGGACTTCTCTTTTGCTTGCTGGCGTTGGCAACTGGGGCAGTCAAATTTAAGAGGAGAGCCCACAGCAAAGTGGGCGACGGGACAGCCGTGAAGAAAGAAGGCGAGGGCAGGCCGTGGAAGATGACGGCATTCCCTAAGCTCCACTTTGGGGGCGATGACATACTGGAATGCATTAAAGAAGACAATGTCATCGGCAAAGGAGGAGAAGGAGTTGTGTATAGAGGCATCATGCCCAATGGGGAGCAAGTCGCAGTGAAAAAACTTAGGCGGATAGGCTATTCAAATGATCATGGTTTTTCTGCAGAGATCAAGACCCTCGGCAGAATCCGCCATCGACACGTACTCAGATTGCTGGCGTTCTACTCCAACGATGAGAATAATCTTCTGATGTATGAATATATGCCTAACGGAAGCCTGGGGAAATTGCTTCATGGAAACAATGGCGGACAATTGGATTGGAACACCAGATACAAAATTGCAGTAGGAGCTGCAGAGGGGTTATGCTATCTTCACCATGACTGTGGGCTACCTATCCTTCATCGCGACGTGAAATCCAACAATATTCTTTTGGACTCCAACTTTGAAGCTCATGTTGCAGATTTCGGCTTAGCCAAACTGTTGCATCATTCGGGTACCTCGGAATGGATGTCTTCAGTTGCAGGTACCTTTGGCTACATAGGTCCAGGTAAAGTGTTGTTTCATCTTTTCTTTGTAGAGGGTTTCCATGTAAATTGTTGGGCGCATAAAGTAGTGGATAGCCAGTGTTTGTAGAGGAAGCTTTCTAAAAGTTTATGGTCGATCGATTGTTGTCAATTCTAAACCCTGTAGGAAGAGCTGTTCTGTTCATCATTTATTTAAGATATTCAGAGCTGATCTAAGGAGGGAAATCTGTGTAATAGAGAGCAAAGGCAGAGCAACTCTGCATCATAAAAGCAAAGATGTAGGAGTGAGAAGTGCTAATAGTATTATTATTTATTGTTTTGCTGTGATTGTCAGTGGCCTTTGCTCTAACATACCATTTAACATGAATTTACAGAGTATGCGTACACATTGAAAGTTTGCCAGAAAAGCGATGTATACAGCTTCGGAGTGGTTCTGCTTGAGCTGATCACTGGCAAAAAGTCAGTGGGTGAATGTGAATATGAAGAAGGCATAAACATCGCAGGGTGGGTGAAGAAGATGACCAATGGAAACAGAGAGGAAGTAGTGAAGATTATTGATCCTAAGCTGAGCAGCGTTCCAGTGGAAGAGGCCATGCATATGTTCTTAGTGGCCCTGCTCTGTGTACAGCAGCAGAGTGTCCGAAGGCCCAGTATGCGCGAGGTAGTCGGAATGCTCACATACTTCAAGCCCACCCAATAATTTTCACATTTACATATGCCGGGGAGGGAAATGAATCCAACAAGCCACAAAAAGTCCAGGGAAGATGCAGGGTATAATACCAGTTTGTAGTTATATATTATATGCAACAGCTGTCAAGCGTTTCATTACAGTTTGGTCCCCCTTGCTTGATCAGACCGGTATTGGATTGATCAATAAAAGACACTGCCATTTTCCACGAAAGTGTATAAACCGCAAATAATGATCCCTGTGTTAAAAAAATCCGGATATCGTGGGATATTAACGTATTATTGTTTGTAGAGACACATGTGGATGGTTTTGGTACATAAAATCCTTCAATATATATATAAAATAATAAATGAGTTTATCATAATTATTGTGCAAACAATTGCATTGGAAGTGGAATCATTATGATAATGCTGAAATGCTAGATAAAGAAATGCGTACCACCAACATCAATGGAATTATATATTCAATAATAAATAATAAATCAAAAAATGCGTACCACCAACATAAATGGAATTATATATTTATTAATAATAATAATAATAATAATAATAATAAAAAATAAAAAATTACAAAATAAAAAATAAAGCATCATAAATGTGATGAACTTGGTATTTTAGTGGAGTATTTCATACATGAACTCGGTATTTATAATTTAAGGAGAAAAATTGATAAACTGTTTAACCTAAAATGATGAGCTTAATGACTAAAAAATGGATTTGTTCTTCTTGCAATTTTATCAATTAACTAGAAAACAACTATTTATCACTTATACTTACCCTCATATTGAGGAGATATTTTGAAAACCAAAAGTTGTTTGAGGAAGCTCAATGCACAGATATATTGGGGGCATCTTCGTAGTGTAAGTGTCATTGTTAACAACAAAGGAGTACTTTTAAAAAAGCAACCCAACAAATTAATTTCCTCATCAAAATTTGAAACCCTAACATGTACCTTTTTCAAAATTTTCAGTGGAAGGGTAAAGCTAAATACCTCCACACTCAGTCCTTGGTTCTTCCATTCAAACTTTGTCTTAGAAATATCTATAAATAACATAATTGTAACATAAAAACTAATTTCCTCATCAAAATTTGAAACCCTAACATGTACCTTTTTCAAAATTTTCAATGGAAGGGTAAAGCTAAATACCTCCACACTCAGTCCTTGGTTCTTCCATTCAAACTTTGTCTTAGAAATATCTATAAATAACATAATTGTAACATAAAAACTAAAAGCCTGACAATTACTAACCTTAAACCATTCACTTTTTATTGAGATTCCTTCAAGATTAAAAAACTTGCCAAGAACTTTCAAAGAAAAAAGTCGTGTATTGAAATGGAGGGTAATCTTTCCATTTCCATGAAATACACTAAGGTCACACACTTGTCTATAAAACCATGAAGGGTAATAGTACAAATCCATGTCATTACATTAACATCTATAATGGATAATTGTATATACCAACAAGAATTAAGCTCCAACCTTGGCATACTAGAACAATCATCTATGAAAGTTAGTATCCAGGCCCAATTCATTATTAGTTATGGGAATTTATGTGAAATGAAATCTAAATAATTGAGATTCAGTGCAATTTTTTTCAAATTGTTTAGTATTGGACAACATTCAATCGTCATAATTTCAAGGTGTCATTTCACTACAAGTTGCTCAGATATATCATCATTCCTATAGATGTATGATAGTGTACAAGTTAATAGTCGATAGAGGAACTAATTAATGTAACATACAAAGGGTATTAATAGAGTTATCGTCCAACTACACAATAAACACGTATTAAGCCCTCCATTAGCAAGGAAGGGTTTGTCTTTTGTATAAAGCTCTAACATTTTCAAGCAATATTTGGACATAGGGGAAGATTTTTTATTGCTCCACTTCTATAAGTAATATGACACTAATTTTCACACTAACTCTTAGACCAAGATTTGGACACACTTTAAAATAAACAAGGTGTGTTTTGTGTGAAGTACTTATTGTGAAGATCACCAAGCCAAGTAACAACATCAACAAAATGCTAATGAAGCTCCATAGTCCATTGTAATCAAGGATTGGGATATGTTATGAGAACTAAACATGCATCTCCAATAATATATGTCCTTCTAAGGTGTTCCCCCTTAGATTCCTCAAAAGAAGGCGGCTTTTCGAGTGAGGACATTCTTGAATTATTCACTTGATATGTTCTTTGCACACATTTAGGAAGAAAAAAGATTGGGTGAATCCATGAACATGGGTAACACTTTTTGAGGAAAAGTGATGGTGAAAATTTAATTTTTTACTCATTTATTAAATCGAAGCCCTCAAAACTCATATATTCCTTGTGAATTCTGACATGCAACAAAAAAACAAATTGTATAGAATTACGTCATCTTTCCACCTATATTTCTTTTAAGAATAATAATATATTTAATATGTCAAAATTGCATTTAATAAAAGGTTTGTTCTTGTAAATTTTAGGAAAACTTAACATGTGACTTGTGTACACGTAAAATAATTTAGTGATAAGTGCATAATTTTTTAAAAATAGTGAACATATTCTACACAAAATGCATTGGGGTGCACATGTTTTTTTGTAATTTATTTTGAAAAAAAAATATTTTTTATCAATTTTCAAAACCGACTACTGAAAATTTTAATCGCATTTTATACACGTGTGTGCATGTAAACTTTTTTTTACTGGTTATACAAATTTAAAAACAAAAAATACCCTTTCGAAGATGACATGTTGATCCGGGGCAATATATTTTTTGAAATTTGTTGGTTATACACTTTTTTTTTTTTTTGCATTGATTTGAAGTTGTGGACATGGTTTTGTAAGTGTAAGTTTGAAAAGAAAAGAAAAGAAAACTATTCTATGTACTCAGAAACTCATAAATTATATGCCAATAGATAGACGATTCATTAATGAATCCATCAATATGAAGTCCGCCACTTAAAGTGCATCCCAAGATAGGGTTTAGGCTTGCTTGCCAAAGAGGCAAGTAAAATTAAATTTGTAGAAAATGGGGCTAAAAGCCTGTTTCAAAGCCCTCGATCGAGAGTTTTTAAACACTTGATCGAGGTTTTGAGAATTTTTTTTAAATACATCGATCAAAGGTTTATGTGTGGTTAGCGGAAGCTGAATCGAGTTGTTATCTTGATCGAGGTATTAGCTCAATCGATCTATTGAGAACCTTGTTCGAGCATTTCGAAAAATCTCGATTGAGCTACTGAAAACTCACACCTTATTATTTATTATATGATATACTTTTCGTTGAGAAGTCAAAATTCATTGACTTGCATTAGTTTTCTTTTATAATATTATGCATAATTTTAATATTAAAATTAATATTTCCAAAAATTAAAATAAATTAAATATTTTTTAATTTACAATAATTTGATTTCATGATTGGTCGAGGACAATTCCAATGGGACATAATTCCCTGCAGGAGTCGTTTTAATTAGCAAAATTTAAAAAAAGAAAAAGAAATGATTTATAAAACAAAAAGTCTTACAATTTCCACTCATTATCTAGTATGCTCTCGTGCTTGGATGCTCTGACAATTAAAACAAAAGGTACAGTGCTTGATGTATCCTAGTACATGACATATTTTGTTGCATTTTGGCAGTGGTCAAATGTATTAGAACTTAGCCATTCTTTACTAAACGGTTGGGATTGAATCCATGTTTTAATCACATACTTGAGTTCACAGATAGGCAACATATCAATGGATGATTAGCAAAAGCTTCAATATTATGCCATAGCAGGGAAAATAGGAAGCACAATAGGGATTTATTCAAGCGAGCTGAGAATTGTGAGTACCATTGTAGCCTCTCTTTCAGTCGTTGTTGTTGTTGCTACGTAGTCCTGGTTGGTAGTTTTGTTGTTACAATTAATAATGATAATAATATGTTATACAACTTGATGAGAAATATCAAGAGTACTCATTTTTTAATAGGGTGCATTTAATGGCCAATTTTACCCCCAAATCGAAAAGTCCTACTACTAGTAGCACCCATTTTTTGTGGGACTAAATTTACAAATGTTTTGATACCTCGGCCGGTGCCATTGCAATCAATACCATAAATTGACCCCCCAATTCAAAAGTAGTGGTACCGGTAGCATCCATGTTTTTTTCGAGGCTAAAACTACAATATTTTTGAAAACCTGACCTTAACAACTGATGTTGCTACAGTCAAAACCATAAAATGGTGCCTTCAGAATCAACCCTTGTTTTTCAGGGTTAAAATTACACCATGCTTAAAACTGTGGCTCTTAAGTGATTTGACCATGACACCCCCATTTTTCTTTCCGAGGTTAAAGTTACGACTTGTTTGAAACCATGGCATTAACATGCAACACTATTGCAACGAAAATGTCAAAATCAACCTGCAAATAAAAAAGAGGTGCTACTAGTAGCACCCCTTTCTTCTTTGGGTTACAATTCCATGCATTTCGAACTATGACCTTAAAAAATATATTTGTTTTCATTAAAATCATAGCAAAACAAAAAAAGGAAACAAATTAAAAAAAAAAACATTTTCTTAATAAATTAAAAAACATTAAAATAATAAATATAACTTTAAAAACAAGAATAAAACAAATTACCCCCACGATGGGTGTAGTTCGTATGGCAACCCCAACCCACGTGGCTCTCACTCTACTTAAGGATACGGTCGTACCATGCGGCACGACGCGTGGTACCAGCCGACCAGTCTCCATGTAAACCCATAATAGTAAGTCTTGTCAAGGAGGGCTCTCTCATCATCACGAGGCATGTCTGAGAGGCTCCATATGAATGCAAACTGGCTCGAATGTAAGAGTCTTAGTGGTAATAAGATTTGAAGGTGGTGGACATGGCATCTTGCACGACCCGCATGTGCATGAGCATCGATTGAGGTGGACAAGGCTAAAATCCCAGTCCCATATTGGCCTCCTGTACCACCTGCTCTCTCATTCTTGCTATGACTTGGTATTTATCTTGGCTCTCTCCCTTTGTGGGCGTTTGAGCTGGTTTTTCTCTGCAACCAAGGAGGCCATGGCCAGGACAAAGGTGACACCACGAAAAATGGTGAATGGGCCACGTCGCACCCATATGTCACGAGCCTTGAAGGAGATGGGTAGAGTTCAAGGTTTTTTTTGAATAAGAAATCCCCAGCTCGGCTCATGCTCACACCATGCGGTTGGAAAACTGCTTGAAGAAGAAGTGTGGTTGCCCCTCTACGAAGCAACTGGCCAAGGATTTGGGTGGGCTTGTGGAGGATACTAGTTCTGCGCGCACTCGAGAAATGTGGTATACGAAAACACTTGGGGTCTTTTGGACTATTAAAGCTCTGATGTCTCTAGCGATGGAGGAATGCATCCAAGTCTTGCTCAGGCCGGAGAAGAACGCCTTGCCATTGGTGGACCATATCTCTAATCTTGAAGCTACCATGCATGCCCTCTTCCGGTTCCAGCTCGAGGAGATGGAGCGGATCAATGTGAAATTGGATTCACTTGCTAGGGCCATCATGGGGAAAAATTTTACTAGGCCCCTGCCACATCAAGTTGTGGACACCCAGCTGGTCTTCGGACGATGCCCTGCTACAACTAGCAATACTGGGATAGGAAATCTGCCAGGTGTTGGTCCTTCCTCAATTTCTCTTTTAGATGATGAATAATGGATCTTTCCCTTGGGCTGGTTTGAATGGTTTTGATCTATCTTTCATTTTGAGCTATCCCGGTCATAACCCCTGGCCCGCGGGGGAAAAATGCAGTCAACCTTCTCTTTCTACTATTCATAAACATTTCTGGTTTCAGATAGCACAATAGTCTTAGGCTTCTAGTTTTTTGGTTCCAGGGGTCATGCATGGCATCTCTGAACTCTGACACTTGGATAGCTTGGGTATTGTAGTGCCCCTAGACTACTATAGACATTGAGGGCACCTGCTGAGTCACCCAACTGTTTGAAACATTAATAAAATAACCCTATGATTTTATTTTGAGTATATTTATGATTACGATTGATTGATATATGTGCATTTGGGTAGTTATTGTGAATGGACGATTTCATGTTATTTAACGATTAACTTTGATATGAAAATTGTACATATGGATAATGCTTAACGACTAGCTGTATGGTGATTATGTATTTGTCGACGAAATGTATATTTGATTAGAAGTTTGAATAAATCATAAATGTTTAACGATACTTGATTTAGAAATCAAATGATGATTATTGAGGACAGTGCAACTAATAAATTGTTGTGAGAAGTGTGTGTAGAAACAAGTGAGACGGTTCACCAACGGACACACAAAGGAACATGAAGGGTCGTAGAGTACGGGTAAATCACACACAGGGGGAGCGACAATGATGTCGACTTCCGACAAGAATACCATGCATGAGCAGATAAGCACTGATCTGCTTGCTCAAGAGGAATGCGTGAGAGCGTACGAGGTGGGCCACGACGGAGTTGGTCACGTATGAGTTGAGGGGCGCGCAGTGAGAACGGACTCACTCCTCAGCGCCATTAGTCCCTAGATAGCATGTAGACGGAGGATGGATGGTAACGATTCCTAAAATCCCTACAAGAGTTCCCGCAAGTCAAAACAGAAAGATGGTGGCAGAAGGGCCCGACGATGCGGTACCCTGTCGAGAACGGAAAGAATGGACGCAAGGACCCAACGATGCGGTACCATGCCAAGGAATGGAAACCATGGATGACTGGACCCGACGGAGTGGTGCCATGTCAGGGAATTAAAATTAAGGAACTAGGAGCCCAACGGCGCGGCACTGTGATCCTAGTGAGTTTGATTGTTAAATTTAACTGCATAAAAACTTATGAGAATAACTTTAGATTATTACTTAGCAAATGCATAAAAATAATTTAGGCATTTGCACATGAATAGTTATTTTTGTTGAGCATTTAAAATAATAGAAATCATTATTTAGGAGCAAAATAGAATCCTAAGATTAGACACCTAGTCAACTAAAAGCTAGGAGTTAATTAAAATATCCGGGGGACAAACTGGAGCAAACTTAGGGGTGTTGGTGCACTTCCTAGAGAAATTGACACTTGGATGGGTGAGTGTTTTAATTAAATAATTAATTAAAAATATTTAATTATGCATGAAGCGACATGTGTCGCATGAGATTTTTCTTTATAAGGAAGACTTGGGGAATGGGTAAAGGACCCATAATTTGGACGATTGTCGTAATTTTCGAATGCCTCAAAGACTTGCTGCTATCTAAGGGTTTGGCTTAGAAATCCTGGTGGGAAGGGAAGCCCAAGCTGAATTTCTGAAATACTTGTGTGAGCTCTACGACCCAAAGCTCGGGGGAGGCCATGCGACTGAAAGCATGAGCCTATGGTTGAGTGGCGAAGCTAACGATTGCTTCGCCTATGGTTAAACGAGCTTTGCTGGAGGGATCCTACGGAAGACGAAGGCGATAATGGACCAGCCGGATCGGGTTGAGAGGTTAAGGTTTTGCTTATTTTTGTTAAGTTATTCACGCTTTTTATTTTATTTTTCCAATAACTATGATGGCTAATTTGTTTGTATGAAGTTGTTAAAGTTTCAGGTTCATTTCGAGGGGACCCTAAAGGAGGGGTCCCACATTTGGTATCAGAGCCGGTCGAGTCTTCAGGGCACCGAACTCGAATCGCCGTCGCAGGACGGATCGCCAAAACTAGGTTTATCTACCTCATCTATTATTTTTCTCCTAAACTCCTTACTGTTGAATATGTGAACTTGTATTATATAGATTTTCTTGTTGAATATGTGAACCTGTATTATATAGATTTTCTTACTGAAGTTTTCGTGTATTATGCTTTAATGAAATCGATCAATCCTGATCTACGTTTATACATTTCCAGAATGAATTAAGTAAATCATGTTGAAAGATTAGCTTTATTTCGAAATGTGAAATGTACATTGTTTTCAGAATCCATAAACCCCACGAATTCCGGTCTGTTTGACGTTTACTGTAACTCTGTTTCTCTATGGTAATGAAGGCAGACCGAGGAAGTATGACCATTCTGCTGTGTATATTCAATACCCTTAAACGTAATCTTGTATGTGCAATCCTGATATCCGACCGTTTAATTAGAACCCTGTGTCTCCTTGAAGTTTATTTACAAACTGTGAATGTGAAAATATTGTTCAAATACTTTCTTTTAATTCTACGCACCATAGGGTAGGTCATTATTTGAATGCTTGCCACTGTAAGTGAAATCTGGTATTTTGTTTTCTATATTCTGTCCACATCAAACAGCATGTTCAAGAAATTTGACTACCCCTTTCTTTTGGTTATGTTTCTTTTGAACCTAAATATTCATGTACCATGGAGTCACGGGTCCTGATAAAACTTCACTAATCCCTTACCCAGATCTTTTCTTTGTTTCGGCAAGAGTATAACCCATTGGCAGTGTTGAATGCCTGTAAGAGTGTGAAATTCCCTGTCCATGAATTGCGTTCCAATCCCGGATTCTCTGAGTCTAGCCGACCCTTTCTATCTTCAAATAATTATTGGGTAGATCCACATCCTCGTTCACGTGGAAGTAAACCCTTTACTGTGGTTACCCGGACCATCAGGTACATCCTCGTCTATGATAAATAGCTACTTCCTACCAATGTATTAACTGATGTTAGACCTTTGACATAATACCATACAGATGAACCGAGCTGCGATTGACGCCAGCTCCTTTATCTTGGATACCAAAGACGGTTGGGTGAGATCTATGGGAGTTAATGCCTAGATCCATAAAAATCGCAATGTTCTAGATCTGTTTCCCTTTACGGTTGATTTGTGACTGTTTGTGACTTATGAGCAATGTTTTGGATCCATCCTTTATGTTCTCCCTTACTTAGTATTTGAGTATGACTGGCGACTGTGTATTATTTTATGGTTGGAATGTTAGAAATTCATATACGATGCTCTCGGTCGTTGGAATGCTAGAAGTTCATCTATATGTTGCTCTCTGTTAAAAATTATGTACCTAAAGACTTGTGTGTCATATCCTATTGTTTAAATTGTAAGAAGAATCTGTGTGTTGGAGATATGCAAAATGGGCGATTCGCACCCTCCATCACTGTGTAACCTGTCTCTGTCTCTTTTGTAACGATCTCCAGATTTAAGGAGCGTGGGAGATCCAGCTCCATGATCGATCCCTGGTTTTGTTTTGCTGTATGTATTTTTCGTTTTCTTGCTTTTCATTCTTCAAACGATGAATTCTAAAATGGGATAGCGTGGGACTGAAATCCGTGCGGACTACCATTCCTTTAGGCGTTATGTGTATACCAGTTTGGATCTTTGGTTCGTCTTTTTGTACAAACACGGATCTGGTAGATCCATGTGTCATTTCTTTTACCAGCGCAGATCCAGTATTGGATCTCGGATTTCATTGTATACCAACATCAATCGTCGGGTTATGTTATTACCAGCGCAGATCCAGTATTGGATCTCGGGTTACATTGGGTACCAACATCAACCGTTGTGTTTTGTTTGTTACCAACATAGATCCAGTATGGGTTTCGAGTTGAATCGTGTGCAAGCTTAGATCCCCGAGATACTTTAGGTTTTATTTTCGTAATTTATATATATATATATATATATATATATATATATACAGGTAGCTATGGTTTATATGGATCGTCGTATGATTTTTGTGATGGATGAGTATCTATGTTAGAGAACGTATTCTATGCTATGGATACGATTTTCTGCTTAAGTATTGAGTGAAGATTCCAGTTTGGTAAACGGATTTTGTATGCAGTAGAGTTCGTTGTTTTGTTTTCTAAGGGTTGATCTCTGCGTGATCAACTGACGCCCACTTTGGTAAACGGATTTTGTATGCAATAGAAATAGTTGTTTTTGTTGTATTACATTTGGCTACTTTAAGGGTTTATTATCTGCATGCATTAAAGGTCGGGCGCATTATAGCGTGGATGCTGCATGTTTATACTCCCTGCTTAAATATTTTATCACTGCATTGAATCTTGTTGAACAGAGGTTGGGTGCATACCCATAAATCGTTAACTTAGGCTGACATCATATCTATGCGTTTTCTGAACTTTACAGTAGTTATGCTATACGTTTTTATATTGAGGGACGGCCTTAGTAGCCGATCCCCCGCGTTTATACACTAGCGCGGGTTAAATGATCTCTGCACTGTACTCTAATTTTTTTTTTTACTGCCTATAAAGGCGTTGATTCCAGCGATGTAATTTCATATTTATGCTACCAACAAGGCATTGATTCTGGTTTACAACATCTGTTTTTTTTTTTTGACCCAACAGCTATAGTTTCGGACTATATTATAAGATATATATTAAAACGAAATATTCACACTGTCTTCTCTCAAGCTTGCTTAAAATCACGCTGTCTACGCCCTCATCCGTGAACAGGTAGATCAACCTTTACAGTCACTGCTTAAAACAACGGCGTATACGTTCTCCTACACATCGGCGACCTTAGGATTAGTTGTATCCGCTGTAGTCTACATTTGTCCTTTAACGGTGATCCTGGAGCTGAGATCACGCCGCTACCTTCGAGTAACCGTTGACCATAGATTTAGAAAGAGATCAATCTGAGCCCGAGTGTTTGAGAATTCGCTTATCTATTATCTCTGTCAGTCGAGGAGGGACGATCCAGGGTTATAGTTCTGAACCCCTGTTGTGAGAATAACATTTAATGATTTGGTGTTTTTAAATTTAAGATTCCGTCAGGAAATGGATCGTATAATCTCTGTTTGGATCATAACGCACAAGATTCATTAAACCCTGGGATTGATCGAATGAATGATTTGTAATCCCTGTAAATGCTATTTTAGCACAGATCCTTGGTTGGTTAAAAGAGACCATTACCAATAGCTTCAATTATCTCTACGTCTCAGTGGATCGTGTGTCTAGTTCCTGTATGAAATGGTTAAGCTTACAAAATCTTTATCCTCATATCCTGGTGCGATAATTTAATTCTTTATTTAACCGAGATTTGGCATGGGTTTACATTACTGTGCATTCTGGTGATCAGCAAGGACTTGAACATCTGCCATTTTTATTTTATTTTTGCTAATAGATTTACGATTGATTTCTGTAATGGTAGTAAATCTTTGTGAAAATTGAGATATCCACGTGTCAACCTAGAGAAGAAGAGGTGGTTAAGCTTCCTATGTTCCCAATTATTTTATATTAAATTCTGAGTGTACCATCCCAATGCATTCGTAGAGCCAGATTAGGTTTATAATTACTGAATGTATTGTGATAAGAATTATAAAATATATGTAATGCATTGAAGGACAGATTCAGTTTTACTAAGTTGAAACGTATTGTGTCAAGATCATAATTTCTATAGAATACTTTTGGAAATCATGTTAGCTTAATGCTTATTGATATTTGTTAATGATATCGAAAGGTATTTTCACTCATTTCGTATACAATTGCCGTATATTAGAAAATGTGAGCTTTGTGGGGACCATAATCTTAATTTTTTTTTATTCTATTTAAAAATAAAAAATAAAAAAAAATTATGTTGTAAGAGTAGATTTGGATAATTTTGGTTCATTTAAGACATACACTAGATCTGTGGCCTTTACATCTTCTTCTGAAAAATCGTATTGGAAGTTCTGAAATTAATTATACTTATATGTTCAAATTCCGTGGAAGTTTTTTTTGGGGAACCCGAAATGGGGGTCCCCACAACTATACACTATATACTTGACTATATGCATAATCACATTTTACATTGTAAGCATAGTGAAGACCATATGTTAACCTCGGTGGATCTTTGCGTTGGTAGGCATACGAGCATCCGGTAGCTACAACACTTAAATGTTTGTAATGCCCCTAGAATGACTGTGGACCTTAAGGGCACTTGTCGAGTGACCCGACTGAACAAATTCAATACAGTGGTCTCTTGAGTCTTGTTATGTCTTAAATGATTGAGGAAAACCTGAAGATGTGAATGACGACAATAATTGATAAATGATTAAGGAATTAAACTATATGTGTGGAGTGGGATAATTGATTGATTACATCTTGCTTAATGATTAGTTTCGATTGATCACGTCAAAGTGCAGTAGGACAGTTACAGTCCTAGCTCTGCAACTTGGGAGGACGCAACTGAGATGCGTCATAGATTTCCATTTTTTTATTCTGAACTTCGGGATGAAGTTCTAAATAAGTAGGGGTGTATGTAGTGCCCCTAGACTACTATAGACATTGAGGGCACCTGCTGAGTCACCCAACTGTTTGAAACATTAATAAAATAACCCTATGATTTTATTTTGAGTATATTTATGATTACAATTGATTGATATATGTGTATTTGGGTAGTTATTGTGAATGGACGATTTCATGTTATTTAATGATTAACTTTGATATGAAAATTGTACATATGGATAATGCTTAACGACTAGCTGTACGGTGATTATGTATTTGTCGACGAAATGTATATTTGATTAGAAGTTTGAATAAATCATAAATGTTTAACGATACTTGATTTAGAAATCAAATGATGATTATTGAGGACAGTGCAACTAATAAATTGTTGTGAGAAGTGTGTGTAGAAACAAGTGAGACGGTTCACCAATGGACACACAAAGGAACATGAAGGGTCGTAGAGTACGGGTAAATCACACACAGGGGGAGCAACAACGATGTCGACTTCCGACAAGAATACCATGCATGAGCAGATAAGCACTGATCCGCTTGCTCAAGAGGAATGCGTGAGAGCGTACGAGGTGGGCCACGACGGAGTTGGTCACGTACGAGTTGAGGGGCGCGCAGTGAGAACGGACTCACTCCTCAGCGCCATTAGTCCCTATATAGCATGTAGACGGAGGATGGATGGTAACGATTCCTAAAATCCCTACAAGAGTTCCCGCAAGTCAAAACAGAAAGATGGTGGCAGAAGGGCCCGACGATGCGGTACCCTGTCGAGAACGGAAAGAATGGACGCAAGGACCCAACGATGCGGTACCATGCCAAGGAATGGAAACCATGGATGACTGGACCCGACGGAGTGGTGCCATGTCAGGGAATTAAAATTAAGGAACTAGGAGCCCAACGGCGCGGCACTGTGATCCTAGTGAGTTTGATTGTTAAATTTAACTGCATAAAAACTTATGAGAATAACTTTAGATTATTACTTAGCAAATGCATAAAAATAATTTAGGCATTTGCACATGAATAGTTATTTTTGTTGAGCATTTAAAATAATAGAAATCATTATTTAGGAGCAAAATAGAATCCTAAGATTAGACACCTAGTCAACTAAAAGCTAGGAGTTAATTAAAATATCTGGGGGACAAACTGGAGCAAACTTAGGGGTGTTGGTGCACTTCCTAGAGAAACTGACACTTGGATGGGTGAGTGTTTTAATTAAATAATTAATTAAAAATATTTAATTATGCATGAAGCGACATGTGTCGCATGAGATTTTTCTTTATAAGGAAGACTTGGGGAATGGGTAAAGGACCCATAATTTGGACGATTGTCGTAATTTTCGAATGCCTCAAAGACTTGCTGCTATCTAAGGGTTTGGCTTAGAAATCCTGGTGGGAAGGGAAGCCCAAGCTGAATTTCTGAAATACTTGTGTGAGCTCTACGACCCAAAGCTCGGGGGAGGCCATGCGACTGAAAGCATGAGCCTATGGTTGGGTGGCGAAGCTAACGGTTGCTTCGCCTATGGTTAAACGAGCTTTGCTGGAGGGATCCTACGGAAGACGAAGGCGACAATGGACCAGCCGGATCGGGTTGAGAGGTTAAGGTTTTGCTTATTTTTGTTAAGTTATTCACGCTTTTTATTTTATTTTTCCAATAACTATGATGGCTAATTTGTTTGTATGAAGTTGTTAAAGTTTCAGGTTCATTTCGAGGGGACCCTAAAGGAGGGGTCCCACAGGTATGTACAGTTATCTCTTTTTGAATTAATAGAATTTTCGAACCTTACAAAAAAAGAATAAAAAAAATTAAAAAAACACATAAAATAATTTAAAAAATAAATAAATAAATAAACATTAAACATTTTTTTAAAAGAATAAAAGACAAATATAAAGATTAAAAAATTAAGAAAAAGCATAAAATAAAATTAAAAAAAATGAAAAACATTATTTTTTTTTGTTAATTCTCACTAGCTCATTCCCCTTAGCGGTGAGCTAGTTGGGAGGAGATACCCAAAAATCCAGTCATCATAAGGGTTGGTGTGGCCTAGGCAGGGTGCGATCCCCGGGTGACTTTGACGGCTTAGATGCCCCTGGGTTATGGTTCTTAACCAATGGTTCATTGCTATTGGCCCCAAGTGATGGGAAATAAAATAAAAAATTACATTAAAAAAATTTTAAAAAAAATAAGTACCCACCCATCCCATGCCCTTCCACTCCCCCCTTTTAAAACATGTGAAAGGGCCCTCTTATGCCTTCCCATGGTTTAAAGGGGTGTGTGAAGGGAGGAATCGATTCTTGGAATCGAGTCCTCCTTTGTCACCCCCCTTAAAAAGGGGGTGTGAAAGCAGGACTCGATTCCAAGAATCGTTTCCTCCCTTCCAACCCCCAGGAATCGATTCCGAGAATTTATTCCTCCCTTCACACCCTCCTTTCGAAGCTCAAACTCAATTCTTGGAGTTGAATCCTCCCCTAACACCCCCCTTTTAAACCATGTAAAAGTGGGGTGTGCAAGGAGGACTTGACTCTAAGAATCAAGTCCTCCCTTCACACCCCCTTTTAAACCATGGGAAGGCATGGGAGGGCCCCTTCCCATGGTTTCAAAGGGGAGTGTGAAGGGCGGACTCGAATTCCATAATCGATTCCTCCCTTTTAACCATGGGAAGGGCATGGGGTGGGGAAGGGGGTTTCCATGGGATGGGATGGGGTGCGCACATTATTTTATTTTTTTAAATGTTTTGTTTTAAAGTTTTTTTTAATGCTTTTTTAATGTTTTTTTAAATTTTATATTTTTCAAAAATTTTAATGTTTATTTCTTATTTTGTAATATTTACTTTTATGCTTTTTATTCTTTTAAAAATATGTTTTATGTTTTTTTTTTTTAATTATGTAATTTTTTTAAATGGTTATGTGTGTGTGTGTGTGTGTGTGTTTTATTTTCGTTTTTAAAGTTAAATTTGTTGTTTTAATGATTTTATTTTATTTTATTTTTTTCAAAAATCAAATTTTTGGTTAAATTTTTCATTTTTTTTGTTTTTCTTGTGATTTTAACAAAAAAGATTTTTTTAAGGTCATGGCTCGAAATGCTTGGAATTGTAACCTGAAGAAGAAAGGGATGCTACTTATAGGACCTATTACTTCAATTTGGGGGGTGATTTTTTCATTTTCATTGCAATGGCATCACCTGTTAAGGTCACGACTTCAAATAAGTCACAATTTTAAGCTTGGAAAGGAAAATAGGTGTGCCATGGTTGAACCATTTAAGGACCATAGTTTCAAAAAGGGAGTAATTTTAACCTTGAAAAAGATAAGGGGTGATTTTGAGGGTTCCATTTTAGGGTTTTGGTTGCAAAGACATTAGTTGTTAAGGCTGGGTTCTCAAAAAATTTGTAATTTAAGCCCCGAAAAAAAGGGTGCTACTGGTAGCACTACTTTTCGATTCATGGCTCAATTTACAGTATTGATTGCAATGACACCAACTGAGGTTTAAAAAAAGTTGTAATTTTATCCCCGAAAAGAAAATGGGTGCTATCGGTAGCATTGCTTTTCAATTTAGGGGTTGTTTTTTGGTGTTTTTGATGCAAAAATAAGATTTTTTATGGCTAGAGTTTTCATTTTGAGTATAGAGTTCTCGTCAAGTTGTATAATGTGTTTAAAACATTAGAGGAGAAAGACACACTTCTGCTGCGATATGATCCAGAAGCACATAGGGGTCGGTGAATCATGTTCCTATAAGTCTTTCGACATCGAAGGTAGTCTTGTGTGAATTGGTTGTGATTTGATACTTAGCACCATCACCAAATAGCCTATGAGAGGGTGAGAAAGAAAGCATGGAAGGAGTGGTTTTGTTTCCATGATCATTAACAATAATTTCAACTCTATCTTGCTACCACACTGTGACGCAACTGTAAGTTGTTCCAAGATCAATATCAATTTCCTTATCCTTATCTTTGGCATCCATATCTCATTTGTGTGATCACAATATTACTATCCAGAACTAGAAAAGTTCTCGACTTTTAACCAAAAAGAACAAGCACAAACCTCGAACCTTGGATGTAAGATTACCAGTGGAGTGAACTGCAGTATGCCCATGGTCTCACAATCCACTACGTTACGACGTGAGAGCTCCTTACATTAACTCATATAACCCTCTAATGCATCATCCCCCATTGCTCCGACTCCTATGTTCTTAAGTCACACCATGTTGACACATGTCCAGAGCTCATGACGTTAACTCATAACCCTCTGAAGCTATAGTGCAATATTTCCTACAATTGTAAGTTGGTATTGTGAAATTGTAAGTTGTAATTTGTACATGTCTAATTAGTAAATTATTAAAGAGTAATTATACAATTATAATTTGTAATTGTGAAAATTTGTAAATTGTAATTGTAATGATGATGGTAGATTGTATATTGTAAATTACAACTCTCAGATTGTGACTTGTAGATTGTAATTTGTAATCTGTAGGTTGCAATTTGTAATTCACAATTGTAATTGCAATTGGTGATTGTAAATTGTAACTCTAATTGTTATTGTTAATTGTAACTGACATCATGAATTGTAATTCCCTATTGTAAAATTAGTAACTTGTAAATCTAATTATCATTTTCTTAAATTGCAATTGTTCAATTGTGAGTTGGTATTGTGAAATGGTATTTAAATATTACTCGGTACAACTTGTAATTGTAATTTTGACTTGTATATTGTAATTGACATCATGGATTGTAATTGACAAATGAATATAAGATAAATAAGATAACATTGAACATGGCAATAAGATAAATCGGTAACTTCTAAAAGTAAAATTGTAACTTCTAACTTCTAATCCTAAACATGTAACTTCTAATTGTAAATTGTATAATCGATGACATAAACATGAAACTAAGATAAATAACATGTATACACTTGTCGACATAAACATAAACATAAATAGCATACACTCATCAACATAAATATAAGATCAAGTTAACATACATGTGCATAAACATAAACATACTTGATAAAGATAAATAACATGTACATACATCCACATAAAAATAAATATAAGATAAATATCTCATGTCGACATAAACATAAGACATCATATATTCATGAAGAAAAAATATGATATGAAATAATCCATCAAGTTCATAAAAAAGTACAAGTATATATGTATACACAAAAATAAAAATAGTGCACAACGTGAACAAGTGTCATCCAATATGGGGACCAGGAACTTGATGGGTTGTGTGGTCATCCCCACCTCTAGTACCCCCTGAACCATGCCCTTGGCATAAGGATGATATATGATCAAAAAGGTTGTCTAAATATTGGAACTGCAAAAATTAAAATTTTGAACTCTATAAGTGAGTTCTATGTTTAAATAGCACTTGAAAATTATAAGATGGCATATTTTTAAAATTTTAAGTGGATGGATCAACTTATTTGGATTGATTCCATAGTGAGATAAATTCCAAATCCTCCTTTGTGGAATCTCTAGGACAATGCTGAGTTGATGGGCCCTCACCAGGATGATGTTGAATCAACCTTCCCACTCTTCTGTGAACATTATTGCAACATCGACTCCCAACTGTACATGACCCTTTGTATTGTGACATCATGCATGTAATCAGTAAAAGAATAATAATTGAAAATTATAAATTAAACATCAACTTGAATTATATACTACATTGAAACATAAGTTATAGTACCTCCTCGACTAGTGTCCAATGATCTTAATTTGAAGGAGACTACGACGTATATTGCTCCTCTACAATCCCATTTCATCTACCCTGAACAATTTGAGCAAGGGACATGATGAAACCTACAATAAAATAATTGCAATTATACGGATGGTCAACCAACGAAGAAGTGGAACATAGTGAATCCATAAAGCCAATCCTCTACATGGAGCAACAAAAAAAAAATAGTATTACTGATTGATTATTTTAGATGTACATGCATTAAAGATGATTATTTAACAATGTATAATGAAAAAACTTAAGTACATAAATATATCTATTGTGTCGACGATGGCCTGCGTCTCTCATACAGACAAAAGTATGAGTCTCATCCACTTCTAGCATATGACACTAGAGTTTCATAGTCAAGGAACTGAATAATTGAGTTGTCCATCCATTATAAACTAGGGCTCTATAGATCCAGGGGGTGGTCTGGACCTCTCCTTGTGCATGGAAATGGTAGCAGTACCCAATGTAGTGCACATGGCACCTACCATCAAAGAAAGTGTCTCAACTCCCAGCTACGATGACTCACCTATGTCCCTAGATCGTATAATAGTTCAACTAGGGATGATATTCAGTCGAGGAGAGGGTGGTATAGTAGCAAGGAATTTGGGAGCCCCTGGATGCTCATAAATGCATCCCTTCCCAATTCCATAGAAAGATGACATTGTACTTGTGTAATCGGGATGGACGTGTGAGACGAACTCTACATGAATATGTTTGGAAAAGTACAAGGAGACCTGGTCATGGTGGGGGAACATTCCCCACGCTCTAATAAACCTATCATAAACATGAGGAGCTATAGCCTCAAACATAAACTCTCGCATTCGAAGCAGTTGTCTAGAAACATGATCGGGAGTGATGTCAAACAAATTTCCCTTGAAATCCTTTCCTTTTGTTGTGGTTTTCACGACCTCCCATTTGTTAGTACCCAATACGTGGTCCCTCCTCCTCTAGCAAGCAATCTTCTAGATATCACTCCAAGGCCCCTCCCTCTAGTGGATGTCGAACAACCCATCGATTTCATCGATCGTCATGGACATAGACCGTATGAATGGGAAATCAAAGTGCATGGAAAGTACTAGATGCATAGCCAATCATGATACAATCTGATCACCTCGACCATGATCCTGGTGATATACTCCTCCCAAGGAGCATGAGAAGAAGGATCAACACCTGATAAATAGATAAAATTGTATTAGTCAAAGTACAAAGCACCGATACAAAGTTTAAAGATACTGATAAATGAAAATTAAATCAATATGAATTTAATGTACCTGTTTGATGATGAACCTCCCCCTGTGCTCTAAGGGGCTCAATGGGTCATATCCATTGTGCGAGGCAATGGAAACCATGCTGTCAGATGAATGCTCACCAGATAGCCTAGTTGGAGGGGTACCTAGATAAAAGTAGAAATAAACAACAAATAATAGTTACACATGTACATGTATAGAATAATTTACTTCTATACGTAACTCGATAAAAACAAAACTATATGTAACCAATTTACATATGACTCTACTTGTGGTGTGGGGGGCATTCTGTAGTAGTGGATCATCTTGATGATCACGATTGGAAGAGAGAAGAACCCTGCTCTGGAAAATGATCTACATGAAACAATGAAGAAAAATCATATATGTCATGCTTTGAATAAAATGACAAGAACAAAAATGATGATGATGTTGTTCTGATGATGGTGACAACGATGATGAAGGGAATTATTAGGATGGTGTTTACATGGGAATGTTTTCATGAGTATGAAGATGATCATGATGATCTGAGAATGATCATTATTGTTATGATGATGATACATATGAGGAGGAGGAATACGATGATTAAAGCAATTAAATCCTTATTTGCATCACAAATATTTCCTACCACCTTTTCTATTATCCCCTACATTGGTGATCAAGTGTTTTTGCCATAGCCTCCAATGTTTCACACCGATCAGTCAAAATAGGTGTCACCTCATAGTCATTCCAAATCATAATATCTAGTTAAAGGATACAATTATGAAACACTAAAAGATGACAAGGTCAAATGAATCAAATAATAAAATTCTTATGGGCTCCTACAAGAGGTTATCATTAAAAAAGAAATCCCTATTTTGCAATCTGACAAACACTTATGGATCTAGAAATACATTTATAGAGCTCAGATACTATAGTTTGAATTGCATGTACAATAATAAACAAGATCAAGTTGACATATCTAGTTTGGTATTTTTCTAGTAAATCTTAGAACTCCAAACAAAAATCCCTTTGCTAGCAATACTAATAATTTATTATTAATTAAATTTGGGTTGTACCAAAACCATATCTATAAATCTAAACTCACAATAAAATATATAAATCTTAAAATTAAAGAAGCTATGCCATAATTAATATCTAATTAAAGAAAAGTGTTAGTGCACATGATAAATATGTATATCAATAATAAAATGAAGCAACATTGTAAATAAACCATTAAATTAAAAAAAAATCATAAGAAATTCACAATAAATATGTAAGTAATGTAAATAATATTAAATTAGCTAAATATAGTAATAGAATTGACAGTTTCGAAATTACATAAATTATGATATGTTAGTATTCAAATATATCTGGTATAAATCACTCGGGGATCACACCTGGACTAGACCACAACAACCATCAACTTGTCTAGATTTTGGGGCATCTCCACCCAACTAGTTCACCCCTAAGTGGAATTGAACCTGGGTTTCCTTGTTGATGAGACCCACACCTTAACCAGATGAGCCAACTAGAGTTAACACACACACACACACACACATATTGTTAACACCAAAATTTGTCCACCTAGCCTCATCGAACCTATATGTCATTGACCACATTTCATTTTTGTCACATGGAACTTCACTTATCCAAAATACGTAAGTCGAGCATAAAGGGATATTTTAAATATTAAATTGACTCATAAAAATCCAAAAAATTATGGTTCATATTTCCCAAAATGATATTTTGGATATTTTCCTTTCACAAAAAGGAAACTTGGCACTTGCCCAAAAGATGGATAGGGATTCCAAAAAGCAAGGAGAAAGAAAAGAAAACTCCAAAAAAATCAGTAAAGGAAAAATCTCAACTTGATCCTTATCCCTCTATCATACCTACGGTGCCTATATAATGATCATGAAGGTCCCTCATTTACATGGAATTTCTCCAGTCATTGCCTACAATGTTACTCTGCCGAAGTCTCCATTTGATATCTAAAAATCCCTCGAGCATTCATATTTCATCTTTGTTGGAGATCTGCAACCTGTGACAAGTGGGTAGAGAACATCGAGTTGATAGGATACCAGGAGCACTCTTCTTCAGAAGGATATAAGGGCCCATGTCACTGCTACTTTGAGGTAACGCTTGGTTCATGTACATCCTATTCTTTTAATGAAAATAAATTCATTCTTTGATTAGTTCAATGTGTGTGTCAGAGAATGTATCCAATGCTAGTTTAGATTTGTTTCAATGTTTTTAATTTTTTTTATCTGCATACTTAGAGTAGTTTCAATTTCTATTTATTAGTTGTTAAAATTTTCCCTTCTTGAACTGCTACTAAGGTTTCCATAAACCTTAGTCGGTTCATTTTGGGACATTCTGGTTTGAAAAAATTAGTAACACACAAACATGTGTGTGTGTGTGTGTGTGTGTGTCAACTCTAGCTAGCTCATTTGGTTAAGGCATGGGTCTCGTCAGCAAGGTGACCCAGGTTCAGTTCCCCTTAGGGGCGAACTAGTTGGGAGGAGACACCCCAAAATACAACCAAGTTTACGGCTAGTGTGGTACAGGCTGATTGCGAACCTCAGGTGATTTTGACAAAATAGATGCCTCTAGGTCATGGTTTCTCAGACCAAAGGCCACTCCTTCCAAGTGAGGGAGTTTGAACTATATATATATATATATATATAAACTAAATCATGTAAATCTTAATCTAAATTACAAAAACACAACTAATGAAAATAACTAGATTTCCAAAATTTTCATTAAAGTTAATAAGAAAAACAATTTGAATAAGTGTTTCAAATAATTATTTTTTTCATTAAAACCAAAAAAATTTCAATCAATGCATAGAATTTAGCTTTAGGGGTTTTGAATCACCTACCTCACCATGTAGATGCCATGGTAGTAGGAGGGGCTGGCTAGTGGCATGGTGACTGGTGACAAATTCATCCTCGCTCGAGCTTTGAAACCCTCATTCAAGCTCTCACATACTGGTCATTCAAGATTTTGTTCATAACCCACGATGAAATAATTCATCGATTGTTTTTTTTTCATTTTTATAACATGTAAAGGAGCTCGATCAATCTTGTAAACATCATAGTTGTGAAATATTCGCCAGGAATTTTGGTTTCAAATTTTTTTCAGAATCAACCCTCGGTTGAGCTCTATACCTTGGTTGAGGGTTGGGTAAAACCCTTAAGAAATCTCTTTGGTCAATTGAGGGTTATTCAAACCCTCGATCTAGGGTCTTAAAATATCTCGATTAAGAACTTTGTTAAGCCCTTGCTTGAGATTTTCAAAGCTCGATCGAGGTATTATCAAAATCTCAATTGAGCTCGTTTTTCACCATATTCGCGCCCTCTACTTGCCAAAAAGTGTTACCCATCTTCATGGGAACACCCTACTAAAAACTAAAAGATCCCAATTTGCCACTCACAACCACATATGTGCACACGCATGAAAAATACTTAATTTCTTTCATCTTTCACATTAATATTAAGAAAATATGCACACTGCATATATTGCATTTAAATATAGGGAAAATGTTGTATTTCCTTACATTGTAAGCCTCAATATAAACTTTCATGATGCACTTTCTAGTTGATGGCGTTGCCTACAGTAACCAATAAAATCACTTCAAGTTCTTCTATTAAATCCCACCTGTTGTATAATATAAATTGCCCTAGTAGAGTTCCCTTGGTCTCTATTTTCCCTAATACTAGGTGAACCCAGATGCTTATTAATAAGGTTTTAATTTGTAAATCCCATGAATGTCAAAATGAAATTTTCACATATTGGTCATCAATGCCAATGGGTGAATCCACGAAGGTGGTTCACGATTTTGGGCACGGGGAACCCAAAAAACTTGTTTTTCAAATCCTCGATTGAGGTATTTTCAAGCCCTCGATCGAGGGTTTTAAAATACCTTGATCGAGGGTTTGAAAATACCTCAATCAAGGGTTTTTAAATACCTCTATCGAGGGCTTGGTTAAACCCTCGATCGAGGTATTGCTCGATCGAGGACTTGGATAACCCTCGATCGAGCTGTTAAGACCGAAAAAAAAACAGGGCCTGAACGGCCCTGTTTGAAAACATATTCTCGACCGAGCATCTACAGGAGACAACGACCCCTCGATCGAGCGTCTGCAGGACACACGCCACGCCACACCCACGCCCACGCCTATGCCCCACTCCAGCTCCCATCCATGTTTGCGACTCCACCAAGTAAGTGGGGTTCCAACCTTCTTTTTGTTTTTTTTATACAATTTAAATTTTATTTTATTTTTATAAATTTGTGTGAATGTTGTAAATTGTTTTTCCAATTTGAAACCAATAACCATTTTTTTGTTTAGAAAAACCATTGAAACCAATAACCATTTTTGTGTAGAAAAATCATTGAAACCAAAAACTATTTGAAAAAAACAAAACAAAAAACCATTTGAAAACAAAAACAAAAAACCATTTGAAATATGTTTTAAATTTTAAATTTATGTTGTATTTATTTTTTTAAATTATAAATATTTTTGTTTATATCATCAGTAGCATTTTATGCATGGTAGCATTTCATTGCATAAAATGCTACTGGTTTTATTTTAAAATGTGTTTTGAAAAGCAGAAATGTTGCCCCCTTTTTTTCAATCCTCTGAGCCAAGAGAATTGAAAAAAATAATCATATTAGGTTGCCAGTTTAACAAAAACCATTAACATTAAAAAAAAAACATTTGAAAACCTTTGAAATTGATATTGAAATTTTAATTCAAATTGGAATTGAAATTTTAAATTAAATTAAATTAAATTGAAATTGAAATTGAAATTTTAAATTAAATTAAATTAAAATTGAAATTTTAAATTAAGTTAAATTGAAATTTTAAATTAAGTTAAATTGAAATTGAAATTTTGCGTTTGTTTTCAATCCTCTGTGAATGCCAAGAGGGTTGAAAAAAAATTATATATATTGGGTTCCCTAT
Organism: Larix kaempferi; assembly: GCA_027924585.1. Taxonomy (NCBI): domain Eukaryota; kingdom Viridiplantae; phylum Streptophyta; class Pinopsida; order Pinales; family Pinaceae; genus Larix; species Larix kaempferi. The sequence continues at coordinate 8,344,710 of BSBM01000877.1, read as the reverse complement.
TGGATTTCAAATGTGGTCATATCAGTTTTAGTAATATCCAACCTTAGTTCTCTACATAAAACTACTTTATAGTAATTTAACCATACACTAAACATCAATATTAATGTCAAAATTTAAATTTATGTGAAATTAATATAAAAATTCAATATCAAGTTTTAAAGACTTTTTACTAAATATATAGATACAATCACACTCTCCATGCCCAAACCCAGATCTTATTATTGGCACAACATCCCTAGGTGGCATCAAATGTTGATTAATATCATGTACATGCAAGTTTTTAAAAGTAGGAAGAATTCACCATCCCTAGGTGGCATCACATGTTGGTGATAATATCATGTGCATGTGCAAGTTCTTAAAAATGAGAAGAGTTCATTGTAGAGTACACACCAAAGTTGTTCATTGTACAAAACCCATGATACATAGTTAAGTTGGTTTTGTAGAGTACATACCTAGTGGTTCATTGTAAAACCCATACATAGTGCATTAAGTTAGTTTATTAATTATAGATAAGTAAATTTGTGACATAATATAATCTTTTCAATTTAAGGTGTTTTTAGTTTTATATGATTTAAATTCAATTTGGTAGGTTATGAGCAATGGGAGATTGAGAAGAGTTGAATGCATTCAATGCATGTTCATTAATTCCTATATTCTATAACCAAGTAAAGGATGCCTTCAATGTCACTATCAGAAGAAGACAACTCCCAATACAGAAGATCCCTCCCAATACAAAGGACACAAGTAGGAAGGGTTTGACCATTGAAATATTTCTTTATCATTCTCTTTTATCATTTTAAGATTGGAAACAAAGAGACACCAAATATAAGAAGAAAACTATAGAGTTGAACTCCATAGTTATTTTACCCTAACTCTATTAGAATAATTTGCAAATTTTCCATTGAAGTGGAGAAGAAGACTTGTAACAACAACAAATAGAGTACCTTGGCCATTACATTCAACATGGTTCTTTTTGGCCCAACACCCACTTATTACAATCATATTCAACATTGAGTTGTTTCCTTAGAGACCTTCTCTCCCACCCAACTCTCATTTGCTTACTCACACTAGTTCCTTGGAGATCCACTATCCCACCTAGGTTTCATTCTCTTGATTTTGTTGGTCCCTTGGGGATCCATTCTTTTACCCAACTACCATTTTCTATTGATTTAGGTAATTGGAGGTCACCCTCCCACCAAAAACATTTGGCATTAAACACTATGCCGCTGGAGGTCTACCTCTCTACACCAACTACTCTTAGTAGTCATTCTAGTTTTCTTTTGGTTCAACATCCACCCAATGACACTCTTCATCAGTATCAACCTAGTTCCTTCTACATTTCCCTCCCACCCAAATCCTTTGCAATGTACTTGTTTGGTTCCTTTTATGGTCCACACCTCAACTTCAACAATAATTTTAACAATTGTAGCTCCATCTAGGTTTCTTTAGAAATACATGTTATCATAGCGGTATAGTGTCCAATAGTATTAGTACATTTAGTATCAAGTCTCTTCTTAAATTGAGTTATATTAAGGCCATATGCTCCACCCCAAGAACAATTATTTGCATATTTGGTTCATTTCTAGCACCTTATAGTTTGCACTTGTTTTGATGGCATTATTCTTCTAGTGACATCATTAACTTTTCTTGAGAAGTTTTCTTATTCTTGAAGGCCAACTCACACCTTTGCTCCACCTATTTATGAAATTGGCGACAACCAACAGATTCCCATTGGTGGATTATCATGACCGCAATACCTAACACCGATATTATAGCAACAACACAAGTCTCAACCATGATCTTTTCACAAATCAAACTCATCTTATTGATCACCACTCAACATTTTTAGAATACAACATTGTGTGCATATTTTCATGACATTCCCTCTTCTTTTAAGTTGAATTATGCAACATTTTTCACATTATCTAGAGCCATTCCTAAACTAGACGGAAAGTGGGATTGAATTATTGAAGTAGAATTTGAATTTGAATTTTTCACATTATTGAAATTGAAATTGAATTTTGAAATGAAATTGGAATTGAAAATCGAAAATTGGAATTGGAATGGGAAATGAAAATTGAGAATTGGAAATGTAATTAGAATTCAAATCGGAATTGAAACTTGGAATTTGAAATTGAAACTTGGAATTGGAAATTGAAAATTGAATATGAAATTGAAATTGAAATTGAAATTGACATTGGAATTGAATGTGAAATTGGAATTCGATTAACATTGGAATTGAATGTGAAATTGGAATTCGATGTGAAATTGAAATTTGAAATTTGAAATTGAAATTTGAAATTTGAAATTGAAATTGAATTTGGAATTGAAATTGAAATTGAAATTGAAATTGAATTTGAAACTGAATTTGAAATTTAAATTTGAAATTGAATTTGAAATTTGAATTTGAATTTGAAATGTGAAATTTGAAATGTGAAATTTGAAATTTGAATTTGAATTTTAAATGTAAAATTTGAAATATAATTAGAATTAGAAATTGAAATGTGACGAAGAGAGTTCTCAAGAGAGAACTTCATTGCTTCATGCTCTGTGAAGCACGAGAGGATCCGAAGTCGCCTTACAGGGCGGCCATCGGCAGTGCTCTCAATTCACTGAGGAGTGAGGCCACGCCGGGGTCGGGTGCCACTGGTGGCAGCAGGAGAGATGGTGTGTCGGTTCATCCCAATGACATACATCATGATCCCCAAGTGGGGGATGTGCGGCAAGACACAAGTGCATCAGGTGCATATTTTTTGTTAGATACATTTTCAGTAAATATTTAGTATATAATGCATTGAATTTTAGTTGCAAGTTATAATATATATTTTCAGTAACATTTGTGTTTTGGTTTGGATCGCAGGTCCATTAGGGGGATCGTACGACTATGAGGTCGCACACATCACTCTCGTTGATATCACTACCCAGCAAGAGTGGGTGCACTCATGTGTCTACACATTGAGGGAGGATTCTCCCACACGATGATCATTATTCATGATGTTATCAGCAGTGGATGACATGTTGGCCCTCTACAAGAGGGTGGGACCTCTTAGTGACATATGGCGTTTTGCATGCCAGAGGAGGAGACAGGATGTCATTGGGATCCACAAATAGGAGAATGTCAAAGTCGCCATAAAAGGGCATGCCATCAAGGGTACTTTGCTTGACATCCCTCATGACCACCCTTCCGATCAACTGCTTAGACTCAAGGAGTTTAAGTTGGAGGCCGCTACACCATATTTATATGATAGATTCGTCGGAGCGTGGGGCATGTTCCCCCACCGTGACCAGGTCCTATTGTACTTTGAAAAACATATTTATGCAGAGTTTGTTTTGGGGATTCACCTAGATCACACCAGCATAGGGTCTGAGTTCTTTGGGGTTCGTAGGGGACGTTCCTACCAACGTCTTGGAGCTCGTAGAGACCCTGCCTTCGTGCCACCCCCTCCGAGGTTGGTACCGATTCCAGACAGGACGGTTATCAGGTCGATGGACGTGGCACAGTCATCCCAAATTCCTGTAGAGGCTAGACATGACACTGTAGAGTCGTTGTTCACTACCATGGCAGTGTTGTTGTTGCTGTGCATGGAGAGGCATCTAGACCACCCCCTGCACCTGCACAGATAGAGATAGAGTGGGTCGATAATGACCTGCTCGGGAGTTTGGATGGCGAGGCCATACAGGGGTATGCTTAGTTAGCCCGAGATGCATACTTTCGGTTGTATTGTAGATATGTCTCTCCAGGAAAGGTATACTTTTGTACAATTATGTATATATGTTTTTATGTTATATCATATTATATGTCGTAAATTGAATGGTCAATAATACTTAAGGGAGTTGTATTCTATTGCTCCATGCAGGGGACCACATTCATGGATCAACTCTTTGGTAGTGAGCCATCGGTTGGTCCATCCGCTCGTCCCAACCCGTGGACGACAGTAGTCAAGGTAAGTTATAATTTATGTTCCAATTTAATTTGTGTTTATTATTTCTCAGTTTAAATAATTTATGTTTTATTTCTTAATTTTTGAAATTTTATGTTTTAGATCTTAAATTCAAATGAATTTCAAATTGTACATGGCAAAGTAAATGGAATTGCTCCTGATGATAGACATGAGGACTGCGAAGGTCCTGACCAGCCGGGTCCAGACACAAAGGTGAGTTTTAATTTATGTTCCAATTCATTATTTAATCACATTTAGTAATTTATTTTTGTACTTTATGTTTCAATTTTTGAATTATAACTTAAATTATGTTTTAGTTTTAATTTTTAATAAATCTAACTTATTACATGTAATGGAATCTTACACAGGCATCGCTACAACGGGTGTTGGTGCTGCAATGAATTTCTCAGATGATTGGGATGCAACTCAACCACGTGGTCATAATGAAGGGCCATCTACCCATATTCCTACCCAGATGCTAGATATCACCATTGACTTGACGAAGATTGAGGCATTCTTTCATAGTTTATCGTCTCATGGCCAACATTGGTCTACTACACATGAAGGCAATCACAGGGTTGATCAAGGGCCTCGTGGGGGTAGTGGCCAATGAGTTTATGATCTATACATTTCCATGTTTTGGATATTTTCATGTTTTGGATGATCTATGTATACGTTTTCATGTTTTGGATATGGATTTCTATCATTTATACATGGGCTTTTATCATATATGGAATTTGGATATGGACATTTGGATATTTTGTTACATATTTTGTATATTTTATCATATTGATTTCTTCATGTGTATTTTGTATTTGATTTGAAATCGATTATTTTTTATATTACATCTGGATATAGTTATTACAGTTACAAATTTATGTTTTGTCGTTTCAAATGCAAATTTAATGTACAGTCATTACAATATAAAAGTTCAATCTCGATGTGTAATTACAATTTAGTTCAATTTAAAATTTCAATTTCGACTACATTACACTTGCAAATCCAAAATTTAGAATTGAATACATACATTACAATTTAAAATTGAAATTACAATTCCAATATAAAATTTTGAATTTAATGTGTAATTTCAATTCCAATTCAATTACAATTTAAAAGCTCATTTTCAACTACATTACAATTGCATAAATGAAATCAAAATTTAAAATTAGAATACATTTGAAATTAAAAATTGAAATTACAATTACATTTTGTTGTCTACACATTGCAATTCAATTACAATTTACACATTCCAATTCAATTACAATTTAAAATTAAAATTTCAAATTTAATCTGTAATTTCAATTGAAAATTCAAAGTGTTGTTCCAATTTAAAAGTTCAGTTTCAATTACACTACAATTGCATTTGAAATCAAATTTAAAATTAGAATACATTGTACAATTTAAAATTTAAAATTTAAAATTTTACATTGTATAGATGTATTTTAAATTTTCAATTACATTACAATTGTATTTGAAATCAAAATTTAAAATTAGAATACATTTGAAATTAAAAATTGAAATTATAATTGCATTATGTTGTCTACACATTACAATTCAATTACAATTTCCACATTCCAATTCAATTACAATTTAAAATTTAATGTGTAATTTCAATTAAAAATTCAATGTGTTGTTGCAATTTAAAAGTTCAATTTCAGTTACATTACAATTGCATTTGAAATCAAAATTTAAAATTAGAATACATTGTTCAATTTAAAATTTAAATTTTACAATTTTATATTGTATAGATGTATTTTAAATTCTCAATTACATTACAATTGTATTTGAAATAAAAATTTAAAATTAGAATGTACATTACAATTTAAAATTGAAATTTTACAATTACATTATATTGTCTACACATTACAATTCAACTATATAGTAGATCGTTAATATTGTTTTTAATGCATCTAAACAAATATCAATAAAACTATTATGGAGGAAGTTCATGGAGCACTAACCATACATTCAAGTGTATTCACATTGGAGCACCATGACCCAATTTTCACAAAAGCCTCCCATCTAGTATTTTTAATCTTGGCATTAAAGCATATACAAAAATACATTTATAAACCAACCTCCACAAAAATCTCCAAAAAAAAATTCAACAAGACAACATGACAACTATGTCAATGATGCAAGTGGCATACATGTAGCTCATTCATTTGGCCAATGGGTTATAGGAATACAAGTCTCCATAATACGATCATAGTTAGCTTCTGTCATCTTCCATCTCTTTGGCTCACCTCTCTTCACCTTGATTTTTGTTAGATGTATCCGAGCTGCGACCACCAAATGACTGTATTGGCATGATATATATTCAGACATAAAATCTATGTAAATAATATGAGCACCCTTTTTTTTCACTCTTTCAAAAAAATGTCCCATTAGAACTATGTCTCCAATTTGGTATGTAAAGTCTCCATCTTGATAGGGTCACACCAACCTGCTTTTTATTTGTGTGCATCGCATCAAATAATATGCCACATTTTATTGGTTGTGGGGGGGTGCAATGACAATGAATACATCACCTGCAAGATACATTACAAATATTATTCAAATGTCCTACATGCATTTCTACAACATTTGTATATGTGTAATATATAGTGAACTAATGAACTTAATGAAGTCTCTTGTACCTTCCCTAACCATATCAGAAACTCAATCATGATATAATGAGACCATTGCCTCATTGGTGTGAATCTCTTGCCATGTTGGAATTGGATGTGGGCCCTTTGGATTAAGAGGGACATATTTCCATGGTTTCACATATACATCATTTTCACAGTGATGAAGTCCGCATCCATTTTCATCAATGCAAAAATCGCAAAAACAAGCATACTTCCTCATTTCAATGGAAAATATGTCACCCATATCTTTACTTCGAACATAATGTAATTCCCTTGTACCAGGTATGGTCTCACAATACCAAGGCATGGATCTATTCACATCACCAACGGAAACATCCCAAAAAAACCTGCATGGAATTCAATTTTTCATATATAAATTCCTATCGAGTATATGTTCTTTTGGAAATGATGATATTGAATGTTATTAGCTTATTAATTGAGTTTGGAGTTTATTACCTACACACCGGCCTTGCTTGTTCGCGACCTTGATGTCCCAAATGACGTGTGCACCAATCAACTACTTCCGTGGAGCATTTGAGTTGGGTTGCACCATGACTCATTTGGTACCTCCGAAGTGCTCGTTTAACACATGCACCTATGCCATCATGTTCACCCTTTCCATGCCCTGTTTCAAAAAAGCTCCAAGTGTGTCGGATTCTTGTCTCTTTGTGAAGGCGAATCAACCAATAAAATGAGCGTGCCAATTTGAATTGCCCTGCACACCCATCTGACCAAATCCAGTGTTCAACAAATGATACGCCTCTCTGCTTGAATGAATCATAAATCAACCCAAAGCAGTGTTGAATGAACAATGTGTCATGCTCACGATCATCACTGACATAAAAATGGTACTCCTTGATCACTTCACGTGACTGAGGAGTGCTATCCCTACCGTCAATGCTTTCCTGAGCATGTCTGTACAATACATGTACGAAGATAGACACCTGGTCGAAGTGATAGTACTCACTCTGTATCTCTCTCCGAGGAGCAAATGTGTAGTTCTCAGCAAAGTCTACCACTAATAAGATTGTGCCCGACTCAAATACCTCACGAGAATGTTTGAATTCTGAGTATTTATAAATATGACTTTGAAACTTCTCCATGAAATCTGAAACAGGAATCTCATCCTCGAGCAAGTCAATCCTCTTAGATGGCACAGATGAAGAAGATGATAGATTCATGGAGACGTACTCCTACCTCTTCCACATAACGGTGATATCTGACAATCCATGGTGTGTTGGATCGATAGGAAATTTCCTATGTAACAATGTCAAATCAATGCATTCAGGGCATCTTCTCCCACCTACACACCTCTTATTTAAAAACACGTGTTTAGGATTCCTGTTGCATAGTATCATACAAATAAAATCTCTCACTGTGTGAGGAGCTAGTTCACCGTTCCAGTGCCTTTTGCAAAAATCCAGAAATGTGTCATAGTATAGTTGAAATTCAACATGGTACCGGCAACAACAAGTGTCGCAAATCGTATTCAGCCTAATATACCACGGTTTCAATTTGTTGAACATGCTAATGTTAGGATATTTAGACACTTAGGAGTTAGTTAAGATCAACTTGTGTAATATATCCGTTAGGGATAGTGTGTTTCTTTAGTATGCATTAGTATGCATTTGTAAATACTTAATCCGACGGTCACGATATGTTTCCGACATAGAGTGATCCGACGGCTCAACTTCTCTTAGATCAAACCTAACCTTGATCCGTGGCTTAACACCCGATTGGTCCATAATCTCTATTTAAAGAGCATGGAGGGTCATTTTTTAGTTGATCGATTATGAGAAGCTCATTTGTAACTTTCTTTCTTTGCATAATAAATTGTCCCGTAGAAGCTATTTGGCCGGGGCCATGGAGTGTTTCCCTCAAGAGGGTTTAAACCACGTCAAAACATCGGTGTGTTGATCTGTGATCTGTTTGTGTGAAGTGGTTGCTCTTGGTGTTCGGTCCTTTGGTAGTACCCTGTGTACCCGAACATGGTATCAGAGCATTTATGAAGTGTCGTTTCCGGTTATGATCTAGATCTTGAACTGCTGTTGCCGAAACTCGAAAGGGTTTCTAGTTCTGGTATTTCTATGCATTTCTGGGCTGTGGGAGGTGTTCCATTGCGTCCGGAGCGTCGTTTCCATTGGGAAATAGTTTTCGTTTGATCGAAAACGGTTCCCGGTTGCTCCAGAAACGCGTTTTTCATCAGATCTGAAGGTATAATGTTATAGTGACGCATTTTTTTATTTCGTTTTTGAAAAGAAAAATCTCATATTTCATTTTTTTTACTGTTAGATTTTTTTTGGTTCGATTTGTTGCTTTCCCGTCTGCGTATGCTCTTTGCCGTGCACCTTGAGCGATCTCGGCAAATCAGAAACAGAAAGGGAAAGGGTTTTTTCGGCTGCGTATGCTCTTTGCCGTGCACTTTGCGCGATCTCGGCAAATCAGAAACAGAGAGAAAACGAAGACTTTCCGGGCAAGCTAACAAGATCTAAATCCACAAGTGTGGAAAAGTTTTTTTGTTTCGTTTTGTGGTTTGTTTTGCAGGAAAAAGGGCAAGCACGCAAACCGAGTAAGAAGAGTAAAAAAAAAAAAAAAAAAAAGCCCCCTTCCTCATTTCCATATTTTACATACCTTTTAAACTAGCTCACTTGGTCCAAAGTTGCTTTATTCCTTAATAGGTCTTGAGTTCAAGTCTTAGGAAGTTACTTTTAAAAAGAAAAGTGCATGCAATTTCTATTTTCAAGTTACTTTGTTGTAAAAGTGCATCTCACTTAAATAATAAAAAATAAAGATACAAGTGAGTCACTTAAGCTTTTTATTTATTGTTGCACTATTTAAAAGTAATATCATTGTAAAAGTGAAATCACTTATTTTACAAAAGTGATTCACTTAAAAGCAACTTTTTTGTAAAGTGATTGTCAAAAGGTTCATCTTGGGAAGAGGGGGGTTCTTTTTTTTTTTTGCTGGACATTCTCTAGCTGCCACGTCACTATTGGGGACATCTTCAACAGTTTCTTTGTTCAAGCATAACTTTATCATACAGAGTCCGTTTTCAGTGCCGTTTTTTTTGAAACCGCCTATTTTTTCGAGCTCTTCACATACAGACTATTGGTTTCTGCTTTTACAACCATTAATTTACAAATATGGCCGCCCTTTGTGATATTCTACTTAACAGTTCCAACTATTTCTCATGGAAATCTCGTATGGAGGATGTTCTACGAAGTAGGGGACTTTTCAGAATTACAACAGGGAAAGAAAAAGAACCCACTGATGATGATAAGAAAATAAAATGGGCAAATAGATGTGATGAAGCTCGTGGATTGATTGGGATGTCAATCTCTACTGATTTGCGATTCCACATATCTGGAATTGATGAACCTAATGCTGCTTGGGACAAGTTGGAAACTGTGTTTGGTAAACACAATGAAATTCGAGGTCACCAACTCGAAAATGAGTTGATTTCTTTAAATCCAAGTGACTTTTCATGCATTCAAGATTATTTATCTAAGTACAAAACTCTCAAGCTCTTATGTGCAGAATGTAAGATTGAGAGGGAAGACAAACAATGCATTTATCATATTCTTTCCAAACTTGGACCTGGATATTCTGTTTTTGTATCTACATTTTACTCCATGAAAGCGTCATTGAATGCAGCTAGCTATCAAGAGCCTAGTCTTGAATCCTTTTGTGATTCCTTGATTAGAGAACAAGATAAACTCATTCATCTTGGAATAATCAACAATGCAGATACATCTGGGAAAGCCTTATTGTCCCAACAGAAAGAAAAGTCCAAGCCTCCCAAGAAACAAAATTTTCGCAATAATAAGTCAAACAAGAGTCCAAAACCCTCTCAGTCAGCTCCTTCTTTAAAAAATGACAAAGGATCCAAGCCAAAAGGCAAGAAGACTGAGCGTCATTGCAACTATTGCGGGAAAGATAATCATGATGAATCTAAGTGTTTCAAGAAGATGGCAGCCTTGGAAGCAGCAATGAAGAAGCACCACATCAGCCTAGATTCGCCTTCAGAATCTGCCTCTCATGGACATGCACTTTGTGATTCTGGTTATTCTTATAATGCATCTTCTTCTTCTACTTCAAATGAATGGCTCATTGATTCTGGAGCATCTTATCATATGGCTAAGGATCAAGCCATCTTTTCTACTATGCATGAATGTAACACCAAACAAATATTTGTTGGTGATGATAGATCTCTAAGTGTTGTAGGAGCTGGAACAGTTCCAGTAGATAATGGTCATTTTAGTGATGTACTATGTGTTCCAAGAATTTCCTGCAATTTGTTATCAGTCTATCAGATCACTCATTCTGGTGAAGGTAAAACTGTGACCTTTACACCTCACCAAGTTGTAATCAAGGATTTTAAAGATCCTCAACAGGTTCTAGCTACCGGAATTGTTGATGATATTACCAGGTTGTACAAGTTTAACAACTTTGGGTCATCACCTTTCCCTTCAGTTTTTGTTGCTCATAGTGATAACTTGAGCAAACTTTGGCATGAGCGATTTGGTCACTTAAATTATCGCTCATTGCAACAACTATGTAAAGAAAATATGGTGATAGGTCTTCCGATGGTATCTTGCAGAGATGGTGTTTGTTCCGGTTGTGTACTCGGAAAACATCATCGGGACAGTTTTGACAAACGTGCCTCTTGGCACGCCTCGGTTCCCTTGGAGCTTGTGCATAGTGACTTGTGTGGTTCTCTTCCATCTGCTTCCTTTTCTGGTTTCAAGTATTTCTTAACTTTCATTGATGATTACACCAGACGCACTTGGGTTTATTTCCTAAAACTTAAGAGCGAAGTATTTAACATGTTCTTGGCCTACAAGGCCCTTGTTGAAAAACAATCTGGTCATCAAATTATCAAGTTAAGATCTGACAATGGAGGAGAATATGTTAACAAACAGTTCACTACTTTCTGCACTGAACAAGGCATCCAACAACAACACACTGTTCCATATACACCACAACAAAATGGTGTAGCTGAGCGGAAGAACCGCACTTTAAAAGAAATGGCAAATTGTATGATCCAATCTAAGGGACTAAGTCTTCAATTTTGGGCTGAAGCCATAAATTGTGCAAATTACATAGTTAATCGCACCCCCACAAAAGCATTACAAGGTATAACACCGGAAGAAGCATGGAGTAAAGTTAAACCTGATGTAAGTCACTTTCGTGTGTTTGGTAGTGAAGCATGGGCTCACATTCCGGATGAAAAACGGAAAGCATTGCAGCCTAAAAGTGAAAAGTGCATATTTGTTGGATATTCTGAAGATGTAAAAGGTTATAGACTTCTTCAACCACCTTCTCATGCTATAATCATTAGAAGAGATGTTAAATTTGATGAAAATATCTTGGCCTGCGAGCCTAACTCGGCGAGTGTGCCATCTTTGGCCTGCGAGCCTGATTCGGCGTTTGTGCCTTCTTCTTCTTCTTCCAACTTCCTTGACAGGTTTCCAACTCCAGTTTCTGATGATGACAGTGAGGATGAAAATCCACCTCCGCCTGCTCATGTTCCTCCAGTTGCACCAGCACAAGTGCTTCCTCGATGGGTCCGTTCAACATGTGAAGCAGCTGGTGATCTTGCCGGTGATCCTAGAGATCAACGTCGAACACGTTCTCAGTTTCAGCGAGCCTCTTCTCTTTTGGCTCAAGTTTCCGAGAATCATGATCCAGAAACTTTTGCAGAAGCTTCAGGGAATCCAGATTGGGATGCAGCCATGGATGAAGAATATCGTTCCTTAATGGCGAACAATACTTGGGATTTTGTACCTCTTCCAAAAGGAAGAAAACTTGTCAGATGTAAATGGGTCTACAGAACTAAGTATGCATCAGATGGAAGTGTTGAAAGACTTAAGGCAAGGTTAGTTGCCAAAGGTTTTTCTCAAGTTGAAGGGATTGACTACAATGAAACCTTTGCTCCCGTCGCCAAAATGAACTCCATCCGCCTTGTTCTTTCCCTTGCAGCCTTACACAACTGGGAAGTCCATCAAATGGATGTCAAGTCTGCCTTCTTACATGGTGATTTACAGGAGGAAATTTACATGGAACAACCTCCTGGCTATGTTCAGAATAACTCTAGCCTTGTCTGTCGCCTTAAGAAATCCTTATATGGCCTTAAGCAAGCTCCTAGAGCTTGGTATGCCAAAATGGATAACTTTCTCCTTGACACTGGTTTTTCTAGATGCCATTCTGACCCCAATGCCTATACCAAGAAAGTAGGAAACCATCTCATCATACTTGTTCTATATGTTGATGACCTTATTCTTACTGGTAGTGACCCTAAGCTTATAACCCATGTGAAATCCAGTCTTAAACAAACTTTTGAAATGTCAGACTTAGGACATTTGCATTATTTTCTTGGTCTCCAAGTTCTGCAAACCAAAGAAGGAATCTTTCTTTCTCAGTCTAAGTATGCTTGTGACCTTCTTCGTCGCTTTCACATGGAAGATTGTAAACCAGCCCCTTCTCCCTTCCAGTCTGGAGTCAAACTTTCTGCCACTTGTACTTCACCTGAAGTAGATGCCACATTGTATCGTCAGCTTGTTGGTAGTCTTTTATACTTGACTCATTCCCGTCCTGACCTTTCCTTTGCCGTTGGTCGAGTTGCCCGTTATATGCAGACACCTCATGAAAGTCACTGGAAAGCAGCTAAAAGAATACTTCGATATATTCGAGGTACAGTTCAGTTTGGGATTCATTACAGTACAGGGGGGAAACCTTTGTTGGTTGGTTTCACTGATTCAGATTGGGCCGGCGATCCTGATGATCGAAAGTCTACTGCAGGTTATGTTTTCAGTCTGGGATCTGGACCTATTACTTGGGCTTGTAAGAAACAACAAGCTCTTGCTCTTTCTTCAGCAGAGGCAGAATATCGAGCAGCCGTCAATGCCAGTCAGGAAGCTTTATGGCTTCGACAGATCCTTTCAGAGTTTGGATTCGAGCAGCAGCAGCCTACTCCACTTTGGTGCGACAATCAAAGTGCCATCAAGCTTGCCAAAGATCCAGTTCTACATCAACGCAGCAAACACATTGAGCTACATATGCACTTCATCAGAAATCTTGTTCATGATCGTGTTCTTGAAGTGCTCTTTTGCCCTACAGATGATCAAGTTGCAGACATCTTCACCAAGTCTCTTACAGAAGCGAAGTTTTCTAAACTTCGATCTATGTTAGGAGTTCAGGGACCGAACACCAAGAGCAACCACTTCACACAAACAGATCACAGATCAACACACCGATGTTTTGACGTGGTTTAAACCCTCTTGAGGGAAACACTCCACGTCAAAACATCGGTGTGTTGATCTGTGATCTGTTTGTGTGAAGTGGTTGCTCTTGGTGTTCGGTCCTTTGGTAGTACCCTGTGTACCCGAACAGCAAAATGATATTTGAACACCAGGATTGGTTTCTTGGAATTCCTCGTGTTGACCACCAAACTGCACACCAGCAGCATAAATCTTTCGAAAGCTGTCTCCCTCACTGGAAAGTGGGGAGAGGTGTGGCCTTGGGGGCAAGCAATGAGCCAGGTACTGTCACCTGAATCCCAGCTCCTCCGTTTAAGCAAACTCCTAACGAAGCCAAGGGGGGTAGTCCCTATAAAAGAGTTGTCTAAGGCTCTTTGTGTATTTAAGTGTTTTTAGGTGTTGTGATGCGGATGGGTGTTGTTTAGGAGTTTTTTGAATGAGAGACAATAGTATTTAAATGTAAAACAAGATAGCGCAATCCACGTTGCAAACACAAGATGAGAGATACACTTGGACAATAAATAAATCACTCTTTACGATAATTAAAGCAAATACTCCAATATTGATATTTTAAAGCAAACAAGATATATGATGAAGGACCAGTGCCTTATGGAGTCAAATATATATATAAAAGGAGTGATTGTAAGGAGGTTGATACAAGTGCTTGAAAATAAAAGCTTGTGAGAACGTTGTGCAGCTTATCTTGGTAAATTTAAAATTTTAATTGTCATGATTATTATGGCTAAGAACAAGGTATCAAAAAGTAGTGGAGCCTTATCCAAGAAAACTACTGGCAACCCTAGGTGATAGGTCGGAGGCACCTAGATTGCGAAGAGGGCAAGTGTGCTTGCAGCTTGACTTCCCTCGAGTCTGACAGTGGATACTTGGCACCACCTCTTGTGGGAAGAACAGTAATTTGTCTTGGTTGAGGTTTTGGGGTAAAGTTTTAATTAGATTTTCACTTGTGAATTAGCAAGTCTTCCACCTTTCTGAGTACTAGCCGAACCGTTTCCGGTTGGCAGAGCATACGGGTGTAGGACAGAAACCAAGGTAAATTAATTAAAGGGTGTGTGGGTTGAAAAGTTTTAAATTAAGAGCACTTTAGTTCAACTCTCCGATAGAGAGTGCTCTTGACTTGGTCTTATGACCACAGTCCAAGAGACTTGCTATTTTAACAAATTCCTAATGCAGGGATGATGCAGAATTAAAAATGCCCTCCGATAGAGGGCGCTCTTGACTTGGATTTGGCCAAGTTCAAGAGACTTTGGTTCGTTTTAAACAAGCAAAAAAGTAGATTGTAATAGCAATGAATTCCAACTTAAGTTTTGATTTAACAATATGATAGACAACAAGATATGGAATATTACTAAAAATCACTACTTGCAAGATAAAATAAAACTTGAAAAGTCTATTGTTCTACCACACAATTTCTAATCTAATAGGTGGGATTGATCTCCGAACAAGATCAACCACTAGAAGCGCCTACACTTGAGAACCTCCAGCTAGCTGAAAGCTCTACCAAGGAAACCGACGGGGAAGGAAGAGTAACCACAAAATTATGTGGTCCTTCCCTTGAGATGAAATCCCAAGGATACAACTTCCGGTCAAAGGCCTTGGAAGAGAATTACAAGACAAAAATGAATCTAAACTACCCAAGAGTCTCTTTCAGGTCAAAGACCCTACTCAGGAGAGCATGGGGGTAAGTAAATCGGAAAAATAGAGAAAGTATAACTTATTTGAAATAAAACTAATCTAAGAGCATATGAAAAGATCTAAACTAAGCCAATCCAACAAACCCAACACTCTTCCCCAAATGGGGAAGAAGACCAAAGAGTGGAGCACCTCTCCACTATAAGTTTTATTAAATTTTTACAAGTGCCTTAAGGAAAATTCCTTGAAAGGTCTTTGATGGATACTAGAACAAACTTATAAAAATTGAAAGCTTGAAGCCCTTAATGGCTTTTACAAAGGATAAGAAGATGTATCTTATGATGCTTGGTTTCTTCTTCTCTCTTTGGTTTGATCTTTTGATTCAAGAAATCTTTCTCTTCCCACAATCCTACCACAAAGATAAGCCAATAAACTCATGCACCCATTAGCGTTAGAAAATTAATCAAACTTTGAACTATCAATTCTAAGTTTGCAAAATAAGACTAAAACATGAAAGAGCATGAGATTTTGACTTGAAATAATTAGTATGGTAAAACGGACCAGCAAGCTAAAATGCTCTAAAAAATGGTGGGAATGAGAATACAACCACAAGATTTTACACCACTTGATGTGCCAATTTGTTTATCTTTGAAATAAGACTAAGAACTTTTAAGGAAAGAGACTAGATGCAAGTTCTAATATTACTTCTAAAGCATACACTAGGAACTACTAAGCAAAAATGATTGAGATCTAATCTATTTCAAACAAAAGACAAGATCTATGCTCATAAAATAAGTCTAACTAACCACACTTTTAACTTGTTTTATGTTTTGTGTTTTTGTTGTGTTTTAGGGCATGAAAGGGATGGATGAAAGCTAGAGGACGCACAAAACCAAAAGGAAAAACGAAGAGGTGAAGGGTAGAGGGAAGAAATAGGATGAGAGGATACCTAAGGGAGGAAGGAGGGAGACGAGAGACTAGAAGGATAGGTAGGACGAAAGGAAGAGGAGACTAGGGGGACGAATGCAAGGAGAGGAAAGCTAAAACTTGAAGTGGGACGAAAGGGATGGAGAGGAGATGAAGCAAGCTAAAAGGGGTGATGAATGGAGCAAAAGAAGGCAAAAACGAAAGGGAAGGATGGTAGGATGAAGACAAAACCAAGGAGAAGTAGATCTAGGGCAAGGGCTTCAAGTGGAACACTTGAGATGGAAAAAACGCCGCCTTGGAAATCCTCCGGTTAACCGGTGATACGCCGACAACGAGTGTTGAAGAGAGCACAAGGGAACAAATCCCAAGTTATTCCCCAAGGTTGAAAGAACTTCAACCTTATGGCAAATTAATCTATGGCTTGAAGACAAGAACAATCTCGGATCAAGGCTAGAAGGGATAGAAAGGGCTTAGCAAGTCAAAGCAAAAACTCAAAGAGCAACCAAGAAGGCTTGAAGAAATGGAAGCCTAAAGTAATAAGTAGCCAATATTGTGTTTTGAATGTTTGATGGAAAAGATCCAAACTCCCTTTTGTTTCTCAAATCCAAAAGCTAAAACTCCTTTGGTCTTATTATAGAGTGAAGATATACCTGCAAGAACCTTAAGCATGGATAAATATATTTAAAACAAAATATTTAAGTGAAAAGAACTAGATACATGCTACTTGTGCTAGATTGTTAGCCATCTTGAACATGATCTACAACTTAAGAGCCTCAAATAGAATGTAAAACAATATCACCTCAAATCTCAAGTGAAGCAATGCACATCAAGAGCCTCCACGTTTTTGACCTCCAAAGTCTCAACTTTATTCTCAATAAAAAGTGCTTACAATTTCATCAGAGTTTCGATGCATAAAGAATCCATCCATGGAGACCCAAAATGGCTTCCTTATATAACATAACAATCTACCCAACCCACAAATTCAAATTGGCTTGATGAGGAGCCAATGGCACTTGACAAGAATCGAACTCCAAGTCCAAACCCCAATCACCATTGGCTTGGGAGCCAAGATTCACCAAACAAACTCCACCATACCACATATTTATTGCCATGTGGAAAACTCGACCTCCTACCAAGAATTTGACGTGAGGATGAGGAATGCGTGAGCTATGAGGGAGATCCAAGCTAACAGTTTATCATAAATGCAACTCGTGTATGATGGGAGCCAAGCCCATGAGGTGGCTAGGGCGTCCACCAATAAATCAATGCTCATCACCAATCCACCAACACACTGCCACATAACCCAATCGTGATAGATTCTTGAGGAGCCGTACAGTCATAAAGCTCACGTCATCCCCCTTCAATAATTCGTAATCTAAACCTTGGTTATGGTGTATGCATTAATACACGGCTGGAAAAATATGCATTAATACTCAATGGTTGGCCCACCATATTAGTTAATGGAACCATTACTTGCCCAAATCGTGAGTCTCATGCACCCACCACCATTCACGTGAAGGAGGCCACGCTAATGCTAATTTGATATTTATTATCCAAACTTTGTATTAAAGCATGTGCTTTATTCTTTATGGTGGTTGTACATATCATTTGATCATATTCCCAACCTTTCCAAAGTTAAAATAATGTATTTTGACTTTTTTCAATTTTTTGCCAAAGTGCACTTTGTCACTTCTTGGCAATTAAATGTCAAAATGATGCATTTTTAGCCAAAACTGCTCCTGGGGTGATGTAACTGCCCGGAAACTGAAAAATGATGGTGCCAAGGTGAAGAGGATGCTCTGAGCGTCAAAACGAGCATCCCCATGCCCAATTTCGCCTCCGGATGAGGTTTTTATCATTTTTTGAAATTTTTTAATTAAACCATTAAAAAATGGTCTAATTTTATGAAAAAATATTTTTGTCAGAATGGAACGAAACTCCTAGGGGACCTAGTGCATGTTCATACGAATCAATCGATGTGGCTAACATGTAAAAAATCCTAGACACAAGACTCTAATAACCACCTTAGGTTTTGACCACCATGGGAAATACTCCAGTTTTGGAGGGTTGAGTGAAAAACTCAGGGATTATATGCCACTGATGAGTAGCGCATAATTCCTAAGGAAAAAACACTCTAGAGTATCCCCCAAATGGATAAACCTACGGATAGCCGAGTCTTTTATAAAAGGACCCCGTTTAGACCAACTTTTTACATTTTCCCCATGGGGGTATGAACATGCAGTTATTACAAATGGGGCAAAAATGCCCTGAAAATGACTTCTGAACTTCTGAACATTGACGATGAACATGAATCGTGTTCATGGAACTGGCGGCTCACGAGAAATTCAGCTATTTGTACAAAATAGGTGATAACACCTCGTAAGGTGCAACTCCTGTCATCTCCATCACATGCTTACAATGCTCCTGATAAATTCCTCTAGATAAACGTTGTCGTAGGACATGATTTCGATCTGGAATAGCACGAGAATGGATATCCCAAAACTCTATCACCTTCTCTCTAATGCCTGCTGCCATCCTGCCTCGATAGGGTTCCCTACAAATAAGAATCCAACAAGCAGCTTCATCATTTTCATCTATCCGGTCCCTGAATTTAGTATATTTGAAGAATGTTCTTTCTGAAACATTGAGCAATGATGCCATTGTTGATACCGTTCGATTTCTTGAGGTGCTCTGTGCCACAAAAGCCATTGTAATTTCCCTACGAGCAGCTCAGATATCATTATTTCTTGATTTTCCAAATGAAGATAATGCAGTTCTTACATTTTCTATTGCATTCTCGCATGTCTTTTTTGTTTTAACATCTTGAAAACCCAACAAATTTGTGGCACGTTTCAATTTTTTGTGTTTTATCAACCCATGTAGGATTTGAGCTTGTGCCATAGTTGAATGTTGTTCAAAATATGACTCAATTATCTTATTGGCATGCTCTCTAACTCTCCGACTAAGGATCGAGTTCCCAATCTCTTATCGTGTAGAAACAACTGCACAATCCTCAAGACAATTCCCACCTCTTCCAACCCCACTGCAACTCCCAATTATACTAGAAATGTGAGAGGGCAAGGTGTCATGTGATGGCTGATCAAGATCATGAGGGGGAACGGGGTCATGTGATTCTTGATCACCATGATGTGATAGCTGACCATAATCTCTCCCTATATAATCAAAATTCATGTGAAGAGAGTTTCAATCAGAAATGCACTATGCAAGGATCGATTAATTTTAAAGTACCAAATTGAAGTGTTTTGAAATGAGTAATTGGTACAAGAATTGAAAATACTTTTAAAACAAGATTTAATTGTTTGGAACTTGAATTCAAAATAAATAAATATGTACATTTAACTTGAAAAGGTTGGTACAAGTATTGAAAATAAATTAAAAGCAAGAAAATTGTTTGTGACTTAAATTCAAAATAACAAAGTATGTATGTAGTTACTTGAAATTGTACATTTAGATTGAGAATTGTTAGTAAAGTTTGAAAATCAATTATGTATAATTTAACATAATAATCATTAATAACCTGATAGTTGTACATTGAACTTTAAAATTGTTAGTAACTTGATATTTGATGTGGAAATTAACAAATTGAAAATTGCGTGTGAATTGAATATTCCAACTATTGCATAACTATCCATTTAACTTGAAAATTGTTACAAATTTTGAAATATAAATAAAATATATACTTATTATAAGAAAAAAGATATTTAAAACTTATCCCTACATTCATGCATAGAAAAAATTGGTTTACATGAATTGAAAATACATTCAAAACAACATAATTGAATTTTCCAACTACTACATAATTATCACAATGTTCATTTTATTTGTTGCCATTGAATTTTACATGTATTACATAACTATTCATTTCATTTGTTTTCAAATTGAATTTTCTAACTTTAATACATGTAACTATCACAATGTTCATTTCAAATAAAATGAGGACTAAGTTAAAATTAGACATTGATAGTTATTTCAATCAACACATGTTGAGGCTTGGAGCTCAAATTAAATTTAACTTGAAATTGTTAATAACTTAGAAATTTGAAAATAGTTAAATATGTACATTTTAAGTTGAAAATAGCGTCCAAGTGTACATTTAATTTGAAAATTGTTCCAATAATATTGAAAATTGTTAGCAACTTAGAAATTTGAAAATAGTTAAATATGTACATGTTTTAACTTGAAAATAGAGTTTCCAAGTGTACATTTCCTTTGAAAATTGTTCCAATAACATTTGTTAGCCACTTGAAAACTATTCATTTAACATGAAAATTGTTACAAATTTTGAAATATAAATAACAAAGTTATGAAATAAATAAGAATATTCATTACAAATAAATAGTAAATAAATTAGATTATGAAATAGTTAAATAAATTGGAAAATTGTTACTAATTTTACATAGTCTAAATAACAAATTGTACAAATATTTTTTTAACAAATAACAAGACAAGAATTGAAATTAAATTTAACTTGAAATTGTTAGTAACTTAAAAATTTGAAAATAGTTAAATATGTACATTTTAAGTTGAAAATAGGGTTCAGGTGTATATTTAATTTCAAAATTGTTCCAATAACATTGAAAATTGGTAGTAACTTAGAAATTTGAAAATAGTTAAAAATATGTACATTTTAACATGAAAATAGAATCCAAATGTACATTTCATTTGAAAATTGTTTCAATAACATTTGTTAGCCACTTGAAAATTATTCATTTAACATGAAAATTGTTGCAAATTTTGAAATATATATAGCAAATGGATGAAATAAATAAGAATATCATTACCAATAAATAGTAAATAAATTAAATTATGAAATAGTTAATTTTTTTGGAAAATTGTTACTAATTTTGTAGTCTATATAACAATTTGTTAAAAATATTATTACAAACAAAATATAATAAGACTAAAATGAAAAAAAATAGTTAGTATATAACAAATTATTAGAGAAAGATAAAATATCATATTTAAATTATGTAGCATATAATTCAAAAATTTACCTTAATTGTCCTCCATTGGAATTTGTTGCACCAAATATGCATCTTCTTCTTCTCTCAAGCTTGCTCTTTGTTGTCTCATCCTATCTCTATTCCTGTCACACTCTTCATTGTCATTTTGTTGACGAGCATGCTTTCTTTGTCGTTTTATTTTACTCCCCATCAAACTACAATGAAAACAAACAAATATTTCTTCAAATTATTATAACAAACAACAATATGTTAATATGAAATTTTGAAATATGTCTACAAAGAAATATTACATGTCTAATGAATTCTAATTGAACAACAACAAAATCACAATTCTAATTGAAAAACATCAAATTCACATAGTTCTAATTGAAAATAAACTAGCAATGAGTTAAATTAGTGTTGTTGATCAATTGTTTAGTGATTATATAGAGGTTATTTGATATTTTTACGAGGGAATGGTGGTTGGAAACATTAATTGTCCAACTCCTTTCGCGGGTTCTTTTTTATATTTTCTTTACACAGACAAATCCTCGATCGAGCTAATTTTACAAACCCTCGATCGAACAAATACCTTGATCGAGGGATTGAACATACCTTGATCAAGGTCTAGGTAAAACCCTCGATCGAGGTCCTATATAACCCTCGATCGAGGGCCTAAAAAAAAGGCCGAGAGCTATTTTCACTGCAGAAAGAAAGTTTTGTCTACCTTTCAAAGGCTTAAACCATGTCATTATATGCAAATTAATTGGCGGACTTGATACGATTGGATTCATCAATGAATCCTCTATCCATATACATAAAATTTATGAACTTTTATATACTAAAACTTTCCCTAAAAAACCCTGTTGACAACTTCGACTGAGCTCAAAGATAAATCAACAACATTCAAAATACACATCCAAAAAATTTGAAAAAATACACAAGCACTAGATAACCGCGTCCTCTTCAAAAGGGTATTTTTAGTTTTGCAAATTATGTAAACAATCAAAAGATTTGGTGCACACACACACATGTGCAAAATGTGATTGAAATATTCATTGGTCAGTTTCGAAAAATAATAATAAATTTATTTTTTTAAGAAAAATTAAAAGAAAAATATGTAAGCACTAATGCTTTTTGTCTAGATCATGTTCACATATTTCATTTTTTTAAATTATTACTTTAACACTAAATTATTGTGCACACACACAAACTACTTGTTAATTGCTCTTCAAATTTTTAAGTACACACATTTCATTAAATGAAAATTTGATATGATAAATGACATTGGTATATTTCGAAAAATATATCATTGGAAAGCCAACATAATTCTCTACATTTTGTTTTTTAACCGCATGTCAAAATTTATGTGGAAAATATGAGTTTCAAGGGCTTCAATTTAATACATGGGTAAAATTTCCGTTTTTCATCGTCATATTTGGCCAAAAATAGTTATCCATCTTCATGGAATCACCCCAATGTTCTTATCCTCATCTAACCATTCTTACCATCCGCTAGCACAAAACCTAATCTACCAAGATCACAACCAATATTAAATTGGTCGAAATAACAATTCAATCAACTTGCCTAATCCTATAGGCACAATCCAATGCCATTTGGATAAGCTAAGAATCAACCTTATACAACGCAACATAGGTGGTCTAGGGGTAGTGCCAATGGATAGAATTGAACCCTTGCTGCTAAGATGGAGCACATAGATGAATGCGTCACTAGCAGTGAAGGGTTCCCTAGTTTTTCTCTAAATTCATACTAAGCTTGAGGTATTGTTCATGGGTCGGAACGACCACATCAACAATAAGGGAAAATAGGCAATCACAAGTCCCAAGTTAGATTTGGTAACATTTGGGATGGTGCTTCCGATTGGTTAAGGGCCTAATCTCCACAACAGTTTGAAGTTCAATTTGATACTATTTATCTCTTTTTCCTTTAAATTTTTTATTATCTTCTTATTTGTATTAAATATAATCTAAAACATAAAAGGAAATGAAAGACTAATACAATACCAATTAGGAGTAAACTTTTATCTAATGGAATGCATAGAATAGAAGATATCCTATTGAAATCAAAGAAACAATCCCCTTAAACAACAATGAGTTAAAACTTCAATACAATAAATTATATGAAAGTAAAACAATTACTTTTATATTATTGCTTGAATATTATATACACATTTAATTTCTTTAATGAATAATGGTTAGTTATAGGTTTCAATACATATCTTTGACTTGGAAAAAATAATTCTCAATATTCAACAGATAAATATTGAAAAACATAATATAAATAAACAAGTAATTGCTAAGATTAAACATACGTGTTCCTGTAACTTAAATATAAATCACTGGAAACTAAGCGATGCATTCATACTAAGAAATAAATAAATAATTCTAACTTGCATTAAAATAAAAATCACAACATCCATCTTATCACTTAGAAAATTGAAGAAGAATATGCAACATTCTGTATTAAAAATCACTTCTAGGGACTCCATCAGACTTCCATTTTCACCCAATTCATGTAATGGTGTACAAAATAAAATATGAAAGGGTTTCCAACCACCACTCCATCTGTTGGCTTTAGAAAATTTTTCTTATATAGTTTCCTGCTAGGGAGAATTGAATTAAGTAAATAACAAAATTATAATTGTCTACTTCTTTTACAACATAACATACAAAAAATAAAAATAAACAAATGAACTTAAATTGTTCCATCGTGGAATTTCTTCCACCAAGCATGTAAGTCCTTAATCCTCACCACTCGATCATCCTACAACTTTTTGAACTATGATTCAACATTGAGCATTCTTTGCTTGATTTATTCGTCAATGTCAACCTTGATCATCTCTGTGAGTGCATAGGACCAAGTGGCCAGTTTGAGATGTTGGTAGAAGAAATCATTGTGGAGTTCCTGATCTACCTTCATTACCTATTTTTTGGATTCCTCGCTCTGATCCCTGTCTTTCCCCACAATGACGATTTTCCACTTGATAGGATGTGCATGTTTTAATTCATCAAGAGAAGTCATATTGAGTTTTTCCATGTTGACATTGATGGAGTTCCAAATCCCAGTGCAATCCATTATCACACTATCAATTATATCATTCATTTATTCTTGAGCCACTTCTAGAGTGTTTTTCCATTCCCTGATCTTAGCCATTTTCTGCATTGACATCCTGGGTAAATCGTCAGGACTTCATTGTAATGTTATTTCCAATCTAGCAACTCATCAGATTAGCATTGCATTAACTTATACTCATCCTCAAATATTTTTGCTTCATCAGTCAACTTTAACACATTATTATAACATTGTTGAAACTCATCAATTTTCAAAAGGAAATTCATCTATGCTTCCTTTAATGTTTTATTATCTTTCAATGCTTCTTCCTTCAAATTTCTAAGGGATAGTGCATTTTCTTCCTGATAGGATTGCATCTTAGACTCTATGTTTTCTTTCCTAACCTTCATAGCAGTCAAATAATTTTTATGTTGTTTATTTAATAGAGATACTTCATTATCATATTTGGCTTTCGACGACTCTTGCTCTATGAAATGCCCATGTTTAGAATCAAAAAATTGTTTCTTTACCTGCTCCACTTTCTCTTTATCCTACTCTATTTGTTCCTTGTACCGCACTATCAATTGGTATACATTGTTGAAAAAAGACATATTTACATTTACCAAAATTGAGATCAATGCGGCCACATCAAAGGCAATTTCTTAAGGTTCTTTGTCTCTCATGTCAAAAACCACAAGGTTGTCTGACTTACCTCCATTCATTTATCTCTTTGATCGTCATTTGGAAATACTTTTACTCTCCTGATTGAGAAATTAATCATCGAGCGATACAACATCATCATCAATATCTATCACTAAGGAGGAAGAAGCATGTCCCAATCTCATTGAGAATGGGGTCCAAGGACTGATCAATGATGTGAGCAGTGGCAATTGGTTGGATCTATGTGCTTCTTCATGTCTCCTCTTCCTTTTTCCTTTGCTCCTTAATGGAGGGGGCCTCTTTTTCTTTGTGTACTTGTTCTTGGAGAAGTTGTCGTATAAGCAATTTGGCATTGACTGCTTCTTTCTTCTTCTTCTTCTCCTCCTCTCCGCTTTTCCTAGTTTCTTCTTTTCTTCTTGTACATATTTGGGGCTTCTTCTTCTTCTATTTTTTTTTCTTTAGCAACCTTCCTAGCTTCCTTTTCTTGCCCCCTTTTTTGGATTTCTTGTTCTTCATGTTGTGCCTTGAGCTCAAATTCTTTCTTCATCATTCATTATTTAGCTAGGGCTCCTTGGAAGGCCTTTTCGATCTTCAGCTTCTACTTTGGATTTTTCTTCATCCAAGGGGCTCCGAGAAGATTTCCCAACGCGTTGGTGTCATAGTATTTCTTCTTCAAAAAAAATATTTTAACAACTTCGTGTCTTTGTGCTTTATTTGTCTTTTTTCTATATAAATCCTCCACTGCTTCAACCTCGAAATATGCTTTTATTTCTAGCCCAACTACATTTAAGGAAACAACCTGTTGTTTACACATCTCAACCTTTTCAGTGACATTGGGGATATTTTCAAAGACATCTTCAAAATTCACAACCCCCTAAAAAAGAAGTTCGTGGGTGTCCTCTTCATGCTTATAGGTGAGATTCAACATCCTAGAATTGAAGTGATCTTCAATGATTCTTAGGGGGTCATGTTTCCTCTGTGTGGTCTAGTGGGCTAATGAATTGCAATTATAGAAACTAAATCCCTTGGATCAATACTTAAATGATCAACCCGGGATTTGATACAAACTTATGAGGTACCATGCAGTGTATATGAAATTGCAAAGGCAATAGCTTGAAATACTAACTCAGAAAGATGGTAAATCAGAGAAAATTTTAAGGATCCATAATTTTCTCAAAGTGTATAAACCTTGGCAAATCTTTCTAATTCTTAAAATTGCAAACATAAAATGTTTGACAATATTTTTTTGTAAAAAATTCATGGAAAATTTTAGGGACTAATCTTAGCCCATGGGATAAGATTAGGGGTTTTAAATATTTAATGGGCTAATTTTTATTAAACACCCATTAGGTATGATTAGCCAACATTTTATTTATTTATTTTTAATGAATAGGAGGTTAGCCCCATCAAATTTCAAAAGGGAATCCAATATAAAACAATTTCACCCCTCTAAAAATGGATTTAAACCTTTTTTCGCCCACATAAATCACTAGGTCGCTCCTATTCGCCCCCGATTTCTATAAATGGCAATTACTAGGGGTTGTTTCACCTTCTATCAATCATGGAAATCGAAGTCGGAGTTATATTTTTCCATATTTTATGGGTTGAATATCATTTTGAAAAGTTTCTTAATGTCCACATGAGAATGGTAGTTGATATTTACTACCAGGTATTATAGGGACCTATTTGCATCTAGGAGAGTCATAAATCCCATCAGCTCAGTTCAAAAGTTTCTGAATGGTGATGCAACAATAATGTTTTTATGGGTGTTTGGGGAATCATTCCTAGGGGTCGAGACTTCATTTATAGCCGTGTATTTGGTCATGCAGGGGGGCATGACTTGCCAATGAGAAACTTGCTAAAATATTCGCCAACGCTTCCCAAGGTTTTATAATTTAGTGAAAGATTCAACAAGATTTTACAAGGTTTTATAATTTAGTGAAGGATTCATCAAGATTTTACAAGGTTTTATAATTTAGTGAAAGATTCTCCAATATTTTACAAGACTATATAATTCAATGAGAGATTCGCTAAAAAATTACATATACATAATATATCATTGATAACATAACCTTCATATTTTCCTATATGTCATGGGGATTCGCTCATTTATTGATACATAGAAATTTTGGGTGGGTTCTTAAATGTTTTCCTAGTAAAAATATTCAAATTTCTAAGGAATTTATATAGTTTTTGGACAAATTTGGTGATTTTTAGAGTAAAAAAAATTATCCCATGCAATTTGGGCGAATCACCTTCGAAAAAAGGAAAATTGGCGAATCTTTTTTTGGAAGAAAAGGCCGGAAAATATCCCATGGGCTAAATTTTGCCCCTAAAATTTTCCCTACGGTAAATGCAATGCAACAACTAACTAGGAAAATAAAGACATCAAAGAAATAAATTGAAATACTAACTAAGAAAGACAATAAATGCAAAACAACAACTTAACTAGGAAAATAAACATGTCAAGGTGATAACTTGAAATACTAACTAAGAAGGATGGTAAATGAAAATTAGCAACTGAATCTAGAAAAATAAACAAATAAATTGTTGAAAATTAAACAATAGAAAATAAGTGTTGATTTTATGTAAAAGCATCTGTAACAGGAAAAATTCAGAAATGTTACATGAAACTATAGGAACTCTATAGGAAAGTACAAGAAAGAAAAACCACGCAAAAGAAAATTACATGAACATAGATAAGTGTAAAAAAATACATGCATGGGTTCCTAGTACCTCCCTTGAGTGGGACCAACCCAAGGAATCTCCTATAACCCCGCCTAGGAAAGTACACTTAAAGATGGAACACAACTAGTTCTTCTTTATTAAAAATATGCCATTAAAATAGGGTAGCAAGCTTTCTTTTGATACAAATTCACCTTGAATCCTAATGTTGGAGGGGATATCAAGGTATGTATTTTTTTTCTCCTTAACAATCCTAGATATTTATTTTCTCTTAAAAGTATATAACTATTCAAGTAATAAAGACCAATTCTATCTTGCAATTTTAAACCTTTTCTTAAAAATGCCAATGTATGGTTGGAAAGTTTCATATTGTCAGAAACTTGCTTGAGACATTTTTTTCAAATGATTGTCTATACATTCCAAATTTATTAGGTCTTCATATAAAAAATATAAATATAGTAAAAATCATAGACTTCCTAGGAGCCAAAAACTATATCAATGAACACTTGAGATTTCTCAACAAACCATGTCAATTAAATAGGTGTGTTATTCATCAAAGAGAACCCCTTTCCCTATTTTATGGTAGCTCATTCATAAAGACACCCAAAGAGACAAAACAAGTTTTCTTTGTTTCAATTGTATTCCCTTTAAGTAGACAACACTGACCTAGGACATCACCAAATCTATCTTTTTGTTTCTTTTTTATTATAATTTAGTTGATATATGTGTCATTAAGAGATTTTTCACATCGAGGATGAGTTGAGGGGCCTTGACCATGGTCAAGGAAATAAAACAACCATATTAGTATATTGTTGAATCTTCTTGTATTGTAGAGCATTGAACGAGTCCTCAAAATTAACACTTAAGTCCTTTGTAGGGTTCTTTATGAACCTTTGAGTGGGATAAAGGTACCATGAGTAGGTGTTTTGCATTGTAAATAGGTCTAGACACCTAAACATGGTTAAGGGGATAAAAAAGGGTCTGGAGACATAATTGAACCTTCTCAAGGTCAATTACCATGAATAAAATCCATACAATGATAGTGATAGAATCCCTCGCTAGAGGATATTTGACTTAAGAGTTGGTTGATATGAATTCTATTGATATATTTAAAACACTCTTTATGGGTCTCAAGGCCTTTCCCATAGTCATGGTAGGGAAACACAAATATTGGGCCCTAAACGTAGCTTGTCGAGCTCAAGCATAATGAATGCATCATTTAACCTTCTCAAGTTCAAGCACCATGAGAAGCATCTAAAAGCCATGACATGATCACTCTCAGGGGATTCTTTAGAATATGAGTTGAATATGGTGCCATTATAAGGTCTCGAGAATCATGGATGGGTATGAAATATGTTTCCATAGTCAAGAGAGCGAAACAAAAACATCAAGCCATAAACATAGCTTGTCAAGATTAAGCATGATGACCACATCCTTAGACCACCACATAGGATCATGTATGGTTCATGAGACTTTAATCATCATCAAAAAATGAAAACTAGTGCCTTGGGATCTTATTAAAGCTTCTTGATCTCAAGATCATTGAACACGTACTCAAATCAACATACAAGAACTTTGTAGGGGGTCTTTGGTCTCTGAGGAGGATATCAAAAACATGAGTAGATTTTATGCACTAGAAATCTGTGTCAATGCATAAACATGGTCAGGGGGAAAAAAATAACCTTAAGCTCTAATTGAACCTTCTCAAGGTAAAACATAATAAGCAACACCTAGAAACCGTGAATACATGAAGCCTCTCCAAGGAATTTTTAACATCCGACTTGAATATGGGAACCATTATGAGGTATTAGGCATCATGGATAATTCTTATGTTTATGACCATAGTTAGGGGAGGTAATTAAGAGCATATATCCCTAAACCTTTCTTATCAATCTCAAGCACCATGGACAAGTCCTCATGACACTAAATTAGATCGTTGTTTGATATGAATTTCCTTCAAAAGTATTGTGGGCACAATGACTAGGTTAGTTGTTGTTAGTAGTTTTGCATTTTTCAATGCAACCAACCTATGTGAGTTGTATGCTAACAAAATCATTTTCATCGACCTAGTTGTGCTTACCTATCATCGTGTGTCTTGAATTTCGATAAATAGAAGTGGTTGTCATATATTTGCAACACACGGATCAATAGATCATTTTTTTCTCTCATGCAAGGCTTCTTTGGTCTTGTAGTTCCTGCGATACCTACATCTAATTTTCACATGGCATCAGAGCCTCACTGCAAACCCCTTCTCATTATTTGAGAGAAATTATGATTTGGTCTGCATATCATGGTTGTTTTCCTGAAGTTGGTGTTGGGATTTGATTCATCTGAGCATATCTTTCTACATAGATCCACATCGAAGATTGTGAGAGGATCTTTTAGATCCATATCAGAGATCATGTCCCTAAAGTTAAATATTGCAAGGTTAAATCATGCCATTTTTCCCAACAAGACACTCAACTTCCCTATGCCATGTTGAATTGGATAGAATCTAATATTTCTGTGGTCTATGATTACATGATCAATGGTACTTTATCAATGTGCACCATCAATAATTTTAGAGATTGATTTTCTGTCTCTACTTTATATATGATCAGTTGCTCAATTCGTGATCCATGGGTGATTTGCCCCTCTTTTGATCACCATATTTTGCTCATTGGGGGCCTTTTTTTGGAATATTTGTTTTTTTGCCAAATTTATTATAAGAGTTTAATAGCATTTTTTCCATAAGTTGCGGTAGAAAATCTGTTTTCTTACTAGCTGAGGCATTGCAAAGAGTATTTCATCCTATCCCAGATGAGTTGTTGCACAACACCCTAATTTGTCTATGAGATAGTTGAATTTCTCATGAGTTCAATGAACTTGTGTTGATTCCTCTATTGTAAATGGGTACCTAACATGGCCTTGTTTGTCGAGACCCATATCAAGGATTGTTTTCCATGATGTTTTAATCACACCTCTCATTCAACGCCTTTGAGTAGTGGATTGTGTGCCACTCGTATAAATAGTAGTAGAGAGTCACCAAGTGTTTTCCTCCATGGATTGGACTACCTTCTTTTGTGGTCTCTTCGAGCTTTCCACTTTGGAGTGTTTCTTGCTTAGGTTGTTTGTCATTTTTTCCACCTTTATCTTGTAGCTCCATATTTTTACCATCATATGTGACATACATTACTATAATCTTTTGTACCTAGTTCATCACTGTGGGGGAGTGGTATGCAATACTTCCTCATGTGACTTTTTACTCACTAATTTTGATTGATATCAAGCATCTTTGGAGTGATCCTTGTACACAACACTAATTTCTATAATGACTTGGTGGTTGTAGTAGCTAGTGACCCATGCAGTCCAACGAGATGGATTGGTGTCCATAGGGAGACTTGATATATGTTGGTTTTCTTTATCATAAATGAGTACCTAATTAGAAATTTTGTGATGGGACTCAATTTTAGAGGATCTGATTGCCTCAACGATTTTTCATGTGCATTTTTCAACATTGGTGATTGACTCTTTTGGAGAGGAACTTTTATCCTATGGTTTTTTCTCCTTTTATCCACTTATGAGAGTTTCTACATGGGTACCTTAGCAAGCCTCATTGTCGGTACCCATGTTTGTATTTTTTTTTTATCCTCCCTACATGTCCCTTATGGGGGGGGTGTTAGTTTTTTTGCATTTTTCCAATGCAGCCAGCCTGTGTGAGTTGTAAGCTCACAAGGAATTCTTGTCCACCCAATTGTGCTTACCTATTACTAGGTCTCATGCATTGCTATAAATAGCAGTGGTTTTCATGTATTCACAACAAATAGATCAATGGATCATTTTTTCTCTCTCTTGGAAGGTTTATTTGGTCTTGTAGCTCTTGGGATACCTGTGTCTAATTTTCATAGTTATGTACCAAGACTAAATCTATACGTCTAACCAAATTCATGTGATGATAACAATGGCCATTTTCCCTAAATGATGCTTCTTAGATAATCACCATGAAAAACACCTATAATCCATAAAACGTTGCATCTCTTAGGCATCTTTTGACTATGACTATTTTACTAGGGGACATAATGATGCTTTCAATAAAATTGATTGGGTGTTTGAATCTTGATTATGGTTAGGGATGTATAACAAGGTTTGTGTGAATTTAACAAAGCTTCTTGGGCTCAAGTGTTCTGAAAGATGCATTGAAACAACACATATGAACTTTCTATGGGTTCTTTGGCCTCTAAGTGGGATATGGTTTCCATTTTGGTTTTAGCAATAGTGAATGGTGCAAGGGCCTATACCATGGTTGAAAAGGAAAACAAGGGACTTGCATAGGAAAATAAACCTATTAGGCCACAATTCCTATGAACAAGGCCTCCAACCATGATACATGCCCTGTTTATGGGGTCTTGGACCCCCAAGTGGTATTCCGAGTGCCATTGGTCGGTTTTATGCAAAAGGGATGGGCCTATGGGCCTTGACTATGTCTGAGAGAGGAAAATAGGTCCGTTTCCTCTAAAAGAATGTTTTAATCCTAAATATTTCTTTTTGTAACATGTAAAGGCAAGGAAAGTTTTTCAAATTGAAAAATGATTCCTAACCCTTTTTAAAAACATGATTCCTTATCATTTTTTTAACATTCAAAATGAAAAAGTTGATTCCAATGATGTGAATGACCTATGTTTTTTAAATGTAATTTTCTTATACTAGCACAACCACTTGTGGCCAATGAACACCACCATTAGGCCACACATCTACCACTTATATATATATATATATATATAATTGTTTATTTTGAATTTGGAGTGACACCAATAAAATCAATCTGGATAGTACACTTGTTATCCTTTTTTCAACATTCAAAATGAAAAAGTTGATTCCAATGATGTGAATGACCTATGTTTTTTAAATGTAATTTTATTATACTAGCACAACCACTTGTGGCCAATGAGCACCATTAGGCCACAAGTTAAGTGCCATGAACAAATTATCACTTATCCCTATATCAGCTACCACATATATATATATATATATATATATATATAATTGTTTATTTTGAATTTGGAGTGACACCCATAAAATCAATCTGGATAGTACACTTGTCTCATGCTCTTGCAATCTAGGAAAAACATACTTGCTACTCCACCCCAATTTTTAAAATATAAACACCTATCGATGTAATTGAAATCTTAAATGTAATTTTCTTATAGTAAAACATTTTTTTAATATTGATATTTAATAATTATGTTATCTTCATTATAAAAAGAAATCTGAACTTAAAATAAATGTCTCAACGAAATTGAACTCGGGTAGATGGAATAAAATCCATCAAACCCCACCAATTGACTACCATATCCTTGACAATATAACTTTAAAACTTAATATAAAGTTATCTTTCTTATATTGAATTAAAAATAAAAAAATAAAAAATTATTATTTAATAATTCTCTTATCTTCATCATTTCCATTTTATTCTTATTTTAAATTTCATATGTTATTATTTAGATTTGAATCTTTATCAATAAACAAGGGAAAGCTGCTTTGCAGCATATTCCCTGCCAAAAAATGTGAATCAAAATAGAAAGAACAAAGCTAATAAAAAGCCAATAGAAGTTCCAATTATAAATTTTAAGCCTCTGAAATAGTATAGACTACTTAAATATTAAATCTTTGAAATGAGATTGTTCACATAAATTTTAGCCTCAGTTGGAATGAACACTTATTCCTTAACCTCGGCAAATTGCAAGTAAGAGCGATTGCACTCTTAATTTATAAACCTCAGAAGGCCTTAAATCGTTAACCCTGTCTTGGTGCCATAGTTTTTAACGAGCCGATATCTATTGAGACTTGCTAATTTTGTTGTTACCTCTTTGTTTTCCTTGTTTTGTTAGTGGATGCATGTGCAGTGCATAGAAATAACAAAACAAACCAAAAAAATATATCGAAATGCATAGAAACCATGGAAATTATTTGTTAAAGATGGATGAAAATAGTGAAACAAACCCAAAAAGTTGCTTTTAAAAGAGAAAAATGAAATGGTGAGAGCCAAATCCTCTGCGTTTAACAAATCCTCTAAATGAAATCATGCTTTAAGATGATAATTATCATGAGACTACCTACTATGGTAGCAGTGGTAGCGAGCACGATCTTGTTTACCTTCATATATGATCCTGATTTTGTTTGCCTTGTTGATATGGTCTATGGTTTCATGGGAGGAGAAGACCTTAACATAGCTTGATAGTTAAGGCAAGAGATCAACCTACTAGTTTATTGTAATGTGACGTCCCCTTCTCTCAATCCGATGCAAGGAAGGAAACGTTAACCCAAATTACCAGGCTTAATTGGTAAACTTAGCCCCATACACGACTCAAAATTTCAAAATAGATAAGAAATTCATGTGTGTAGACTCATACTTCAAATAAACACAACGGAAATAAACATACTAGCAAGCACACAAACAGTAATGCCTCCCCATATGTAACACAGGCATATGATGATTCAACACCCAAGGATTTCAATTCCATTCCCAGGCTAAGCACAGACTTCATATCAATTCCATTAACATGAATAACTACCATTCCGAATTAACACATTACAGAACACAAAATGCATATAATTTTATAACACAGATAACACTTATCTTGAAGATGAAGTTGTCCAAACAATTGGCTATGCGAGAGCAACGTTCCACCTATCCATAGATCTCTGTCCAGCTTGTATTCTTTCAGATGAGAGATCACCCTCGAGCTGGGTTGTGTATCCACTAAGGAGGAACTAGTTGGGCTCACTCACAGCCATGGTTTCACTCACAACTATGCTAAGCCAACACACAGTTGGGTTTGTCAAGCATATGAAAGACAAAGGAGGGCAATGCTAAGCTATTAAGCTCAACCACAGAGCTACAGGCATCTCAAATGAATTCAACAGTCAAGGCACCCACATTACCTACCACACCCAACACAAGGAAGGTCCCCTTCTCTGCTGCATAGTCCCTCAGGCGTCCCTTCCCTCCAGTGCTCTTCAGGGTGGGAATAGAAAGGTCCAGCTGCTAATCCTTGAGATTCTATCCTTCACTGGGTTTATCAAGCAAACCCAACCTCTGCTCAGTCATTCACAATTGAATTTCTCACAATTCTGTTCATCAAATAACTCCATCCCATCACTGGTTTTCTGGGCTATAAAAACTGGGTTTTCCAATGGATTTCGGGGTATCTAATCCTCTCAAATTCGCCCCAAGGATCATATATATGGATCCCCCATTGGATTTTTACTATTAAATACCAAATCTGGGAGTTTTTGGCTCTTCAAAACGTGGGTTCTTTCAAAGTTGCGATTTCTCATTTTTCTCACTGCTGACAATTCGTTTTTGGATGAAATCTGATGCTGGTAACTTCCACAATGGAATGGGGATGAGGAAGAAACAACTCCCATGAGGTAGAGTGACTTGTGGTACAAGAAAACAGAGCCCATACCTGCAAATACGAATTTCTGGACTGCCCATGATCCATTGAAGCCATGGACTGAAATCTCCAACAACTTCCTTACAACATAAATAAATATCATCAAGAAAAGTCAAATGGGTTCTCACAATGACATTTGGCAGCGTATGGTTCATCCCCACAACCCCCTCACCACTCCCTAGTGGATACACATGGCCCCTTCTCATTGGTTGCTTCCATAGCCAGTTTTGGTATTTTATTGAAATATTAACATTTACATCAGTTTACAATATTCCATGGCTTAATAGCACATGTGTATCAAAATATCAAATACTTGCTTGTTTTAAATAAAATCCGAACATACACTAGCGGGGCCTTGGCCTTGAGCTCCACGCAAGGGAAACATACAATGCATGTATACAATATCTACATTAAAAGCCAATATTTCATAAGGGTCAAAATTGGGGTATTACATTCCCCTCCCCCTTAGAACAACACCGTCCTCGGTGTTCTCAAAACTGAACAAAAATGGGAATGCCTCCCTCATGGCATCCTCCAGCTCCCATGTAGCCTCATCAGGACTAAGGTGCTCCCATTGGACCTTTACCTGCCCGATGGCTCTGTTCCGGAGCAAATTGACCTTCTTGTCGAGGATGCGCATAGGCTCTACTTAGAATTCTCCCTCGAGTTCCACCTGTATCACATTCCAATCAATCATATGATTAGGATCATGTACATACTTCTTAAGCAAAGATACATGGAAAACATTATGAGCTCTTATGTTAGCAGGTAATGCAACTCTATATGCAACTGGCCCTATCCTATCAAGGACTTCAAATGGCCCACAATATCTTGGTGACAACTTGGCACAACTCCGCAACTTGATGGAACTCTTCCTTGGTTTCAGTCTCAAATAAACATGATCCCCAATCTGAAATTCCTTATGCACTCTTTTCAAGTCTGCATAACTCTTCTGTCTGTCCTAAGCTTCCTTTAAATTCTGTCTGATTTTAACAATTTCCTATTCCATTTCCTTGATCATCTCTGGTCCAAGTACTACCCTATTCACCGGGTTGTCCCAATTCACTGGAGTCCTGCATCCCTTGCCATACAATGCCTCAAATGGACTCATTCCCAATGATGCATGATGTCCATTATTGTATGCAAATTCTACCAAGTGTAGGAAATCTTCCCACTTGGATGGCTTATCCATCACATACATTCTCAGCATGTCTTCAAGAACCTGATTCACCCTCTCAGTTTGGCCATCTGTTTGAGGATGATATGTTATACTGAAATTCAATTTAGTTCCCAATTCCTGAAATAATCCCTTCCAGAAATTGGAAGTGAACTTTGTGTCACAATCAGAAATTATTGCCTTAGGTAATCCATGCAACTTGAATATCTCTCTCATGAAGATATTTGCAATGTCACTAGCCTTGTGAGTGGACTTAACTGGAATAAAGTGAGCTACCTTTGATAGCTTGTCCACCACAACCATGATTAAATCATGCTTCTTCACTGTCATGGGTAGAACTGTTATAAAATCCATAGAGATCACTTCCCACTTCCATTCCAGAATGGGGAAGGGCTACAACAATCCTGCTGGATGTTGGTGCTCTGCCTTGACCTGCTGGCACTTCTAACACATGTCAATATACTTAGCTATGTCCTTCTTCATACCATGCCAAAAGTAATGCTTTCTTGTTGCTGTTATAGTCTTCTGATATCTTGGATGTCCAGAGTATGGCATTTGATGAATTTCATCCATCGCTAGCTTCTTCAAATCTGCACTATTTGGAATGTACAGTCTATCCTTGTAGATGAGGATATTGTCTTCACCAAGCTGATATCCCGCACACTTTTCATCCACATTACCCTGCTGCAACTTCTCTTTAATTTGAAGGCAAGTTTCATCACTGTTCTGGGCTTCAAGAACTCTTGTCTTCAAATCTGATTTGCACATGCTTATTGCTACAACAGGAAATTTTCTGCTAAGAGCATTTGCAACCTTATTCTCCTTCCCTTTTACATGCTTAATTTCAAAATCAAATTCACAAAGGAACTCCATCCATCTAGCTTGCCTGGTATTCAAGTTTGGTTGATCAAACAAATACTTCAAGCTCATGTGGTCTGTTCTTAAGCTCAAATATTCTTCCCATTAAATAATGTCTCCACATCTTAAGAGCATGTACTATGGATGTTAATTCTAAAACATGTGTGGCATAATTCTTTTCATGTTCTTTTAACTTCCTTAACTCATAGCAAATCACAACGCCTTCTTGCATGAGCACTCCACCTAGCCCCTCAATGCAAGCATCTGTGCACACCATGAAATCCTTCTTTGGATCTGCTATCTTCAAAACAGGAGCGCTGGTAAGTAACTCCTTTAACTTCTGAAAACTTTTTTCACATTTTTCGGACCATACAAACTTGATGTTCTTTCTTTGAAATGAAGTGATCGGATGAGCTATCCTGGAGAAGCCTTCAATAAACCTTCTGTAATAACCAGCAAGACCCATAAAAGATCTAACATCTGAAACATTTCTTGGAGTTGACCAATCCATGATGGAATTAATCTTCTCCGGATCCACAACAATTCCTTCTTCAGAAATGACATGACCCAAATATTGAATCCTCTTTTGGTAAAACTCACACTTGCTTAACTTGGCATACAACTGATGTTCTCTAAGGACTTGTAACACCATCCTTAGATGTTCCTCATGTTATTCTTCATTCCTTGAATAGACAAGAATGTCATCCAAGAACACAATCACAAACTTATCCAAATATTTGCTGAAGACATTATTCATGAGACACATGAATGTAGCAGGTGCATTGGTAAGACCAAATGGCACCACAGTGAACTCATAATGACCATATCTATTTCCGAAAGTCGTCTTGTGAATGTTTTCTTCTTTAATCCTCACTTGATGATACCCAGACCTCAAGTCAATCTTTGAAAACACTTTAGCTTCCTTCATTTGATCAAACAAGTCATCAATTCTTGGCAATGGATACTTGTTCTTGACTGTCACTTTATTTAACTGTCTGTAATCAATACACAGTCTTAAAGTCCCATCTTTCTTCTTGGCAAATAACACTGGTGCTCCCCAAGGAGACACACTAGGCTTGATATACCTATTGTCAATTAATTCTTGTAGCTGCATATTCAACTCTATCAACTCCGATGTACTCATTCTATAAGGAGCTTTGGAATTCGGTGTTGCCCCTGGAACAAGATCGATGGTAAAATCAATATCTCTCTTTGGTGGTAGTCTCGGTACTTCATCGAGAAATACATCTTGGAACTCTTGTAACATTGGAAAGTCTTCAATCCTTGGTCCATTGTCTTCTGACGAATCTGACATATGAACTACATATAATTGACAACCCTTCTTATAAAACTTTTTCAACTGTAGGGCTGAAATCTGCCTTGTTGAAACTTGCTTGAGAATTCCTCTTACCAATCTTGGTTTTCCTTCTTCGTCAATGCATTCAAGTGCTTTCTCATAACAGTCAAATTTGGCTCTATGTTTTTCCAACCAATCCATGCCAATCAAAGCATCATAAGATCCTAAAGGTAGCACATTTAAATCTACATGTGTGTGGAGTCCATTCAATTCTATGGGGAACTCCACCACTACTTCACTTACTTTCCTCTTTGTCCTTGTGGCTAATTGAACTAACCAAGGCTTATTATGCTTCAATTTTCTAAGAGAACAACCTTCAACCACTTCTGGAGAAACATAACTATGAGTAGATCCTGGATCAATCAAAACAGAAATAGATTGCGTAGCAATCTTACCTTCCACTTCCACCACTGATGATTGATGATCTGCCTGATGATTATCCAATGCTGCATAAATTCGAGGCGCTGCCCTTGCCATGTCCTCCATTGTAGCTGCCCCCATTAAGTTGTGCAACCTTCGGGGATTATCCTTTCAATGTGGACAATCCTTCAGTATGTGGTTTTCTCCACATCTCCAACACTGAAGCGGTCCCTTTGATGCTTTATCTGCTGCTAATGCTAGTTTGAATTCACTCCTTGCTTGCTGCCCCTATGGAAAGGTTCTAGGCTGACCTTTGAATGGTGGCTTGAAGCCACTTCTCTTTTGTTCAAACCTCCCTCTTGGCTTTCCTTTCCATGCTTGGTTAACCTCCGATTTTCCTTTATTCTGCTCGTAGCAATGCATTTCCATCCTAATGGTCTCAGCAAGACTTGGTGGATTAACAGACTCAATCCTGTCTTTGAAATTTTGAGGTAGAATCTCAAGGAACTATTGGATTTTTATCCTCTCATCTTTAATGTAGTCCACATACCTCAACAATTCCAAAAACTTATGAACATGCTCTTCCATAGATTTTTGTCCCAACCTGAGTTCATTGAACTCCTTTCTCTTACTGTCATAATACCTAGCAGAAAGGTATTTTTCCTTGAAGTACTTCTTGAATCTCTCCCAACTGATCTTCCTCTCACTGATTCCTTTTACTTGCAAGAGAATGTCCCACCAAATTGAAGCTCTGTCATTTAGATTGTAAATGGCAATTCTAGTTTTCTCATTTCCTGAGTAGTCTTGAATTCTGAAATATTTCTTCATTCCAAGAAGCCATGCCTCTGCCTCTTGGCCAGTCTTGCCTTCTCCATCAAATGTGGGAGGCCTTTCTTTCCTGAATTCTCCCTGTGGGATTCCCTTGAACTTCTTTCTTCCATCAAATCTCTTAGGTGCATGCCTTGGGCTTCTTTGAGAACCTCTGGATTCGCATGATCTGCTAGAAGAAGATCTAGAGGAAGGTGTTTTATGCTTTTTGCTCACAGAACTCTTCCTTGGGCTTGGAGTCCTCTTCTTTGAACAACCTCTAGAGCGACTCTCTGCCTCTCTTCCTTCTTCACCCACATTGCTTGGGTTGGACCCAAGGTTTATCCTATACTGCATATCAGTGAGACTTTGCAAGATAGCAGCATTGAGTTGGTGTTGTTTTTCTTGAGCCTTCATCAATCTTTCATTGAAGCTCACCATGGTTTCAACCAAATTCTGGGGAGTCACCTGCTCCCTTCTCCCATTGGATTCAGTCTCAACATTCTCTTCATGCACATTTTCTCCTAGGACGTCTTCTTCATGCTCATAAGGATCTTGAGCATCATTTATGGTCACCATTTTTCCTGTAGGCTACCTTTGCTACAATTATTAATTTTATGAGTTGCAAGCATTGTGCATCATGAAAATATTTGTTAGACATCATAAGAATGCATCTAGAAATATACAACAATCAATATTTAACATAATCAATTCATGGAATAATTCACATAGCTGTTATGCATTCATTTCTTTTGCCCATTCATGCAATTCTGGAAATTGCCCATACTGTCGACAATATGTCAAAAATAGTCACTGACACTTTTCAGTTCTAAATATCTATGAGGTATGATGGCCCCAGTCAAATTCCGGTTATGTGCCCTTATTTCCTGCTAGATAAGCTTTCTAATGCCTATCCCTATGCTCCATTCTGAACTTGGGTGTGGAAACTACATTATTTCAAAAATGACAACTTTCACCCCAATTCTGCGCATTTTTACACAGTTGTATTTTGGTCCAAAATGCTAGTTTCAGCCACCTGTGGAAGAAAATCTATGAAGAATCACGAAAACTTTTCTACCGGGCAAAGTTAGTCCATATAACAAGGAACGCTCAGCAACTCGCAGATCTTTGTTCCGATACACCATGCATCTTCTATAAAATTCTAGGTTTGACTACTTTCCACTTTTCACATTTTTCCAAAATTCCAAATTTTTGGACCAAAAATCCAAACGCAAATTTTGAAAATTCGCGTTCCCGAAACCCGACAGCCCGAAAGCCGAAAATTGGGGGTTCGGAATGGCAGAAATCCAACCGCAAATTTTGAAAATTCGTGTTCCCAAAACCCGAAACCCGACAGCCCAAAAGCCGAAAATTGCGGGTTCAGAATTTCGGAAATCCAAATGCAAATTTTTGAAAATTCGCGTTCCCGAAACCCGAAACCCAACATCTCGAAAGCCGAAAATTGCGAGTTCGGAATTTCGGAAATCCAAATGTAAATTTTGAAAATTCATGTTCTCGAAACTCGAAACCCGACATCCTGAAAGCCGAAAATTGCGGGTTCGAAATTTCGGAAATTCAAACGCAAATTTTGAAAATTCGTGTTCCCAAAACCCGAAAGCCGAAAATTGCAGGTTCGGAATTTCAGAAATCCAAACGCAAATTTTGAAAATTCGCGTTCCTGAAACCTGAAAGCCGAAAATTGCGGGTTCAGAATTTCAGAAATCCAAACGCAAATTTTGAAAATTCGCGTTCCCGAAACCCGAAACCCGACATCCCAAAACTGCGAAAAACACCTGCGTTTCCTGTAACTTCCAGGGTTCATAACTCCCCCGTCCCTTGGCCAAATGAGGCGAGTTTGGTACCGTTAGAAAGCTGTTGGAGAGCTCTATGCAATGGTGTGATCCTCCCCCACACCTGACAACTCTAAACCTGTCATTTTTTCAATCAAAGATGCCGCCCCAACTTCACCAATACTACGGTAAAACCATTCTATTACTTGCCTATAACTCAGAGTTTGAACCAAGCAGCCCCGATGCTGCAAGCTGGGCTCTGATACCACTCTGTGAAGTCCCCTTCTCTCAATCCAATGCAAGGAAGGAAACGTTAACCAAACGTACCGGGCTTAATTGGTAAACTCAGCCCCATACACGACTCAAAATTTCAAAATAGATAAGAACTTCATGTGTGCAGGCTCATACTTCAAATAAACATAGCGGAAATAAACATACTAGCAAGCACACAAACAGTAATTCCTCCCCATATCTAACATAGGCATATGATGATTCAACACCTAAGGATTTCAATTACATTCCCAGGCTAAGCACAGACTTCATATCAATTCCATTAGCATGAATAACTACTATTCCGAATTAACACATTACAGAACACAAAATGCATATAATTTTATAACAAAGATAACACTTATCTTGAAGATGAAGTTGTCCAAACAAATGGCTATGCGAGAGAAACATTCCACCCATCCATAGATCTCTGTCCAGCTTGTATTCTTTCAGCTGAGAGATCACCCCCGAGCTGGGTTGTGTATCCACTAAGGAGGAACTAGCTGGGCTCATTCACAACCATAGTTTCACTCACAACTATGCTAAGCTAACACACAGTTGGGTTTGTCAAGCATATTAAAGACAAAGGAGGGCAATGCTAAGCCAGTGAGCTCAACCACAGAGCTACAAGCATCTCAAATGAATTCAATAGTCAAGGCACCCAGATTACCTACCACACCCAACACAAGGAAGGTCCCCTTCTCTGCTGCACAGTCCTTCAAGCGTTCCTTCCCTCCAGTGCTCTTCAGGGTGGACATAGAAAGGTCCAACTACTAATCCTTGAGATTCTAGCCTTCACTGGGTTTATCAAACAAACCCAACCTCTGCTTAGTGATTCACAATCGAATTTCTCACAGTTCTGTTCATCAAGTAACTCCATCCCATCACTGGTTTTCTGGGCTATAAAAAATG
Organism: Larix kaempferi; assembly: GCA_027924585.1. Classification (NCBI taxonomy): domain Eukaryota; kingdom Viridiplantae; phylum Streptophyta; class Pinopsida; order Pinales; family Pinaceae; genus Larix; species Larix kaempferi. The sequence continues at coordinate 8,301,955 of BSBM01000877.1, read as the reverse complement.
GGTTTTCCAATCGATTTCGGGGTTTCTAATTCTCTCAAATTCGTCCTAAGGATCATATCTATGGAGTCCCCATTGGATTTTTACTGTTAAATACCAAATCTGGGCGTTTTTGGCTCTTCAAAACGTGGGTTCTTTCAAAGTTGCGATTTCTGGTTTTTTTCACTATTGGCAATTCGTTTTTGGATGAAATCTGATGCTGGTAACTTCCATAATGGAATGGGGATGAGGAAGAAGCAACTCCCATGAGGTAGAGTGACTTGTGGTACAAGGAAACAGATCCCATACCTGTAAATACGAATTTCTGAACTGCCCATGCTCCATTGAAGCCATGGACTAAAATCTCCAACAACTTCCTTACAACATAAATAAATGTCATCAAGGAAAGTCAAATGGGTTCTCACAATAACATTTGGCAGTGTATGGTTCATCCCCACAACCCCCTCACCATTCCCTAGTGGATACACATGGCCCCTTCTCATTGGTTGCTTCCATAGCCAGTTTAGGTATTTTATTGAAATATTAACATTTACATCAATTTACAATATTCCATGGCTTCATAGCACATGTGTATCAAAATATCAAATACTTGCTTGTTTTAAATAAAATTCGAACATACACTAGTGGGGCCTTGGCCTTGAGCTCCACATAAGGGAAACATACAATGCATGTATACAATATCTACATTAAAAGCCAATATTTCAGAAGGGTCAAAATTGGGGTATTACATGTAATGGTTGCGGCTTTGACCATTGAATTTAAATTTGATGCCATTATTTTCAGAGGAAATCAATCATAGATTTTACAAAGAATAATACGAGGTGACTTAGGATTTTGTATGTTTCCAATGAATGCAAAATAGAGTGTCCACGTTATCCTTCAAAATCTGTCAGGCCAACGATGAAGAGGGTTTAAAGAAAGTAGATCACATAGATCAGAATATCGCCAAGAGAAAAGGAGATATGCCATCTTGTTAAAGAAGGAACATTTATATAAAGTCAAATCAGATTTTGATAAAAGACTGCCACGTTGTTGAGGTTTGATAGTCTTAGCAAATGAAGATACATCTACATAAGATTACATTGGTCTTCTAAATCAACACTGTGTCTCCAGATCGATAAAGAAGTAGTGCCTGCCTTAAAATCTAGCATGTATTGTCAAAGATGTCACAAAAACTATTGCAGATAAAGTGCCATGGAGTATCTGTTAATCGTTTCACCAAATAGCTGGAGAAGATCATTAAAAATTGCAGTAGAGACGAGGACTTGTAGGCAATTGGCGATCTACCAATGACAAGCATGCCAAATATTTGGCCATCTTCTCAACCTCTACGTCTCCTCCTACAACCTTCAAGTAATACTTGGAAATAGAACATTATGTGAGTTGTTAAAAGCTAATTTTCGGTTTAAAATTTTTGAGAAGTTAATATACTTTGCAAGAATTACCAGAGAAAGGTAGTGGTAGTAGGTGAGGAGCATCAGTAATCCAAAACTTTAAGGACAATCCATTCCATTGTAGCAACTTCTTGTCGCTTAAATATGGTATTTGCCTGATACTGGAAACGAAATGCTCGAATTAATATATGTTTCATTTTCTAAGAAGTTTGGCGCGATTACAAATTTAAAAATCATTTTAATACTGTAATGATCTAAATGCATTTTAATACCGCAAATAGAACTTGAAAGAAATAATCTTTTGAAATTTATACCAATTCGTAGGTTGATTCTCTTCAATTCTCATTGCAAGTGTCATGCAAGCGATACCCATGACCTGTATATGAGTATCGTTTGTAAAAGTCCCTTTAGACAAGAATCTGTCTAGTAAATTCGTGCTTAATAAGTGTTTCCCAATGAAGATGATACGAGGCTGTGTACTGCGCCACAGCAGAAGTTACGAATTAATTATTGAAACATCCAAGGACTTTTTCAAAATTCCAATTCAATTTAAATTGTGCAAAATTCTTGCTTCCATCATCCAGTTAACCATAAGAAGACGTTGTTTTCCTATGGTGTCGGTCAACTGAGTATCAATACAGTCCAACAGATGACTTTGCAACGGAGGTTTCTTATGCTCTCTTGCTTTAAATTTCTGGAATGTATTCTCATCTTCCTCCTCAGTGCACGTATAGTCCTGCAGATCAGTAGAAGAAACAAAATCATTATGAATTGAAATTTCAAGAATCTTCGCTTTTCACATCTTGTTTCATTGCAAACTCATTACAAATCTCCTTTAAATAATATTAATTTAATCCCTATCTCTTTTCCCATGAATAAAAACTGTTTGAACAAAAGTTTATTTCAGAAGTGGGTGATGAATTCAATATTTTAAATGATGTGGGTGATTGGAAACTCATACAAGATATTGATTACAATGGTTATACAATGGTTATTTGGTCTCTCTCCTATGCATGGTTAACATGGTCATACAACCCAAAACAAGTTCATAGTTCATCCTCCTTCCCATACACTGTTATTTTGAAAATCTAAGTTTGAAGGTCAAAGTTTGAAAAGACTTAGAGTTTGCAAACTGTGTTTGGATCTCAATAAGCAAATTGATCTTATTTTTTTGGTTGGAATTGGAAATATCGACCTCAAAAAGTCTTTTAGCTCTTGACGATCCTCTCCCACTCATAATCGAGCTCATTGTTTTTTCTAGAGTCAAGGCTCAAACACATAACCATGCATTATCCTAAAGATTATTAGGACTGTCCAATTCTGATAGGGTGAATAAACAAACCTTCAAAGAAATTAGGGATAAAATCCATAGATACGAAGAATTGGAGCCGGTCCCCTACAATCCGACACTCGTTGAGTCCTTATGTTCACTGTGGTCGGAATTGAACCATTTAAGATGATCTGAAAATTGGTAAATGAATTTAATTTACTTTCATTCATGTTATTACGGTTACTTAATGCAACATTCGATGAGAAGGAAAAACAGTAATAACTCATGAAAATCAAAATAATTATGCAAAATCCACTTAATAACGGAGTTCGCCAAATTCTGGCTACGTCTCCGGATCCATTCCAACAGGAACTAGGATCGGTTTATTGCCTTCTTCAAATAAACGATGGACCCTTCTCGTCAACTTACAACTGCTCCTTCAAAGCAAGACCAACGAACCTTCTCCATGCTAAAGAAAGACATAAAAGATTACATATAGAGTTTCTCGACTCAACTGATCAAAACTTCGTAAAGATCCGAGACTCTTACTACCGAGATCTCGATATCAAATTTTATACAAAGCTTCCTCAATCATATTGGTTTTATAGGCTCTATAAAGCCTATAAAACTTGAACTTGATCTCTCTCGTCCTCAATCATATTGGTTTTATAGGCTCTATAAAGCCAACCAAAGAGACTTCAAAATCAACACAAACTTGGATTCAATCTTATCCCAAAGTTTGAGGTACAATATTTTAAGTTTTTACAAATGTTGAATTATTTGTTGGTTCTCATTGTAACCAATCATAATTATAGCATTTGGAATTTATCATATCTTCCAACTCGATATGTTGACAACTTCAGCAGGCTCGACATCACGGTATCCATCGCCGATCGTCGAGCACATACGTTGCACCGTTGGCATCGCCGATCCATAAACAGATACGTTACACATACGTCCATCAATATGAATCATCGACCCACCATTTAATGTGGATCATTAACCAACCACCTTTAAACGTGGATCATCAAGCCAGATATAAATCCATGTCACAGGGTTAGAAAATCCATTATGAATTTAACGTGATCGTGTCCTCTGTGTAGCAACTTCTTGTGACTACAATGCAGAGAATATTGGATCCTCCACTCTCAACGATGCCCTTTGCAATATGCTTACGCAGAATTCTTCACGGTTTACACATGTGAACTCTTCATGCAACCAATGTGTGCCAGCATAGATTACATGCTAACGATCAAAGGGCCACCATTTTCTGTCTTTCTCTGAAACGATGAAAGGACAGCGAAGGATTCAGTGTCCAGTTCTCCAATGGCTGCCCATTCTGCGTAAGGTTCCTCCATGATGAATTCTTTGCTCATCGTCGGTGTAATGAGGCAGCTTGTATTGACATGCTTGCCACTATGACTATCGGGCAACTCAACGCCTAACAAAATAAAAGCGATTCTTTGGTGACCACCATATGCAGTATTTGCATGATCGTCGCGATAGCTTTGTTCACTTGTGGCGGAAGATTGTACAACTGAAAGCAGCATGAGCTCCTCCTCTGCAGAGAGATGGCATCTCTCTTCTTGCAGATTACAAAGAAACTTCTCATGCCTGCGCAGAAACGAGAGAAGATACTCGTAATCTTATCCAGAAACAGCCCGCAATGGAGACTGCACATCAATATTAAGATATCCATCTATCTTTCGATGATTTCTGCCAACCAATAGAGACATTCTTTCTGTATTCGAGCCACATGAAGAGCCACGCATCCGCGCAGTGATCACGAAGACATGGGTTGGAGTTCATCAGTCTCGAAACTGTCGAGACACACCGAGCATTCAGTGTAGTGACCTTCTTCGTGACATTCGATGGAGGGCAGTCTCTTAAGCTCGAGCCTCTCATTACTGCCATAATGAAGAACACAACATTGACACAGGATGTGTAGAACCTCACCAAAATCAATATATTATTATGTAGATGAGTGTTACATATAAAGTAAATCAAAACCGTTATCTACAGTTAGATAACGAGATTATTAACTAGAATTTACTAACTAATAACTGAAATATTATTTACAATGTAATCCGGAAGGATTATTCACCATTCCCCCCTTAATCCGAAGGGACATCAGACATGCCAAGTTGCATTCTAAAATTTTCAAACTTATCACGGCTCAATGCTTTAGTAAATATATCTGCAATTTGTTTTGAAGTAGGACAATGAGTCAAATGAATAGTTTTAGCCTCAACATGATGTAGAATCAAATGATATTTGGTATTAATATGTTTGGTTTGATCATGAAATTTAGGATTCTTGGCCAATTGTATTGCAGAAGTATTATCAACAAAGAGAGGCGTTGAAGTCTTTTGTTTCTCCTGCAAATCTTCAAGAATTTTCCGAAGCCAAATGATTTCTTTTGTGGATTGAGCTGCTGCAACATATTCGGATTTAGTTGTAGAATCAGCAGGAACTGATTGCTTTCGTGATCTCCAAGTGATACCTCTTGATCCAAGATTAATCAAATAACCTGAAGTAGACACCCCATGCTCTTTATCTCCATCAAAATCTAAATCTGAATAACCAGTAAGATGGAAGTCTGAAACTTTAGAGTATTTGATGCCAAACAACTGAGTACCTTTTAAATATGTTAGCACTCGTTTTGTTGCGATCCAATGACCTTCACAAGGTTGATGCATAAACCTGGAAAGTATTCCTACAACAAAATTTATGTCAGGACGAGTAGTAGTAAGATAAATCAAGCTTCCAACAAGTTGCTTGTACTTTGTTGGATCTTCAAATGCACTTCCTTCTTGTGAACTAAGCTTCTGATTATGCTCCATTGGAGTAGAAACATAATTACAATCCAACATCTCGAATTTACTCAACAGATCTCCAATATACTTCTTCTGAGAAATAAAGATATATTTTGGTTTTTGATCTACTTCAATTCCTAAATAATAATGAAGTAATCCCAAATCGATCATGTCAAAAACCTTTTGCAGCTCCTTTTTAATAAAGACTATATAGTCATCATTATTCCAAGTGATAAGCAAATCATCAACATAGACAACTAGATATACAATCAATCGCCCAACTTTCTTAACAAATAAAGTTGCATCATCTAGATTGAAATGCCTATAATTCAATTTGAGAAGATGTTCAGTAAACTTCTCATACCATGCTCGAGGTGCTTGTTTCAAACCATATAAAGATTTCACCAATTTACATACCTTATGTTCTTTTCCTTTAACAGGAAAACCTTCCGGCTGAAACATATAGACATCTTCTTTTAGATCTCCATTTAAAAAGGCAGTTTTTACATCCATATGATATATTTTCCATTCATTTTGAGTTGCAAGAGAAAACAAAGTTCTAATAGTGCCCCATTTTGCAGTAGGAGCAAATGTTTCTGTGTAATCAATACCCTCTTTTTGAGCATACCCTTTTGCTACAAGTCTTGCCTTGTACTTGTCAAGAGAGCCATCAGCCATATATTTAGTTTTATAAACCCACTTAGAGCCAATTGGTTTAATGCCAATAGGAGTGTCCACCAACCTCCAAGTTCCATTTTTAATAAGAGCATCATGTTCTTTTTGCATTGCATCTTTCCATTCATTACAACTAGCAGCTTCTTCAAAAGAAGTAGGCTCATTAACAAAAATAGAAAAATTTAACTCAAATTCATCAAACCTTTTTGGAATTGTCTTTGTTCATGTTGATCTACGAACTGATTGCTGCGGTGATGGCTGAATAGCTTCTTCAATTTCTGATGGCTGAATAGTTTCTTCAATTTCTGATGGATGAATAGTTTCTTCAATTTCTGATTCTACATTATTGTCAATTATTTTTTCTTCTACAGAATCATTATTATCAACTAATCTGTCTTCGTTCTGAGACGTTGAAACATAAGGAAAATTAATTGAAGGGAAATCCACAAACTAATCAAGAATCTGAATCCCCCCTTCAGGACGTGGAAGATCATTATCCCATTCATAATAAAATTTCTTGGAAGAGAATTTATCCAAATGACTTAGTTGTCGATCAACTGTAGAAGCATCTTTGTCAAATTCAAGAAAAACTACATCTCTTGAAACAATAAATTTCTTGTTCTCCTCATCATACAACCTGTAAGCTCTAGAAGTATTAGAATATCCCAAAAAAATACATTTGCGGCTCCTCGCGTCCAATTTGTTATGTTGTTGTGTAGGAATCAAGGCAAAGCAAGGAGAACCAAAAACTCTAAAATGTTGAATAGCAGGAAGTCGACTATACCACATTTCATAAGGAGACTTATTATTGATGGCAGTAGAAGGACACCGATTACAAATATAGACTGCACAAAGTACTGCTTCTCCCCAAAACATCAACTTGACATTTTGAAAAAACATCATAGACCTTACCATATTAAGCAAAGTTCTATTCATGCGTTCTGCCACACCATTTTGTTGTGGGGAATAAGGAACGGTGGTTTGATGCTTAATACCATTATCTTGTAAGTACTTTTCAAATTCATTAGATGTGTATTCGCCACCATTATCTGAACAAAGAGTGCCCATATTAAGTTGAGTTTCAATGGAAATCCATAAATAAAAATTCTTAAAAGTTGCAAAAACTTGCAATTTCTCTTTCAACAAGTAAACCCAACACATCCTGGTGTAGTCATCAATAAAAGTTAGCAGATATTTATTAGCATTGGCAGATGGAACGGGCATGGGCCCACACAAATCTCAATGTATAAGTCCTAACTTCCTGGAAGCTCTGGAAGTAGACCTATGAAAAGGTTGTTTACAATGCTTGCCTAAAATACAAGCATTACATGGAGATAACTTTCTTGGAATAGTAGAAAGCCCCTGTATACCTTGTTGTTTCATAATTCTGATACTATCATAACTGATATGACCAAAACGAGCATGCCACAATAAGCTAGAGGATAGAGTATCACTATGCTGAGACAAAAGAGTTGAGTTGGATAAAAAAGATGATGTCCCTTTTAGTTTTAGGATTTTGTCTTCTTCAACACTAGTCATAACAATCACATCATCATATGTTCTTCGTATCTCAATTATACCATCAAACATATGTATAGAATGCCCTTGCTGCCTAACTTGTATGAGAGACATCAAATTTCTTTTTAATTGAGGAATATAAAGAACATCATGCAAAATATAATCGGCAAGTCCGAGTAACTTAAGCCGAATAGAACCAATACCAGAGGGCTTCAACTGTGACTTATAAGCAAAATAAATTATACCATCAATATGATCACTAAATGTCTCAAAACAATCTCTTTTGAAGGTCATATGACATGTGGCTCCAGTATCTAAAATCCAAGTATCTTCCCACGAAGCAAAAGAAGTGCTAAAAAATTCATTAATACTAAGATTACAATGTGCAACTATATAGTGAGCAGATTCAGGTGGTTTTCCTCTGTCTGGAGGCTGTTTCTCTTTCTTCTCATTAATCTTCTCCCAAGAAGCATGACAACAACTTGCAGTATGACAAAATTTTCCACATCTATAGCATTTAACAGATTGCCTATCATTCTGAACATATTTTTGTTGTCTTTCATCTTGATGATGACCCCCCCTGCCTCTAAATGTTATCCTACCACGACCTCTGCTACTATGGTCAAGTCTAGTAGACTCCCCTCTAGGTTTCTGCTCGTATTGGCTGAGACACAAAGTCTCAACAGTGGAACTAGAAAGAGATTCCTTCTTCCCAAAGGCTTTCTCTCTTTCAGCAATTTTGTCTACAAGAATATCAAATGTCATGGCTTTCATCTGTTCACTAGCTTGAAGTGATTCTAAATAATGAGTATAGGTAGGATATAGAGCTTTAATAAATGCAATAAGTTGAATGTCAACTTTTACACCAGTTGCATCAACATCATGGAAAATAGCTCTAATTTTAGAAGCAAGTTTCATTGGATCATTATCTTTTAATTCTAAGTTAAATAACTTCATCAATAATTGTATGATTTCAAGCTCAGAATGTGAATCATACAAATCTTTTAGTTTCTTTAATGCTTCCCAAGCACTTTTGCTAGAAACTAGATGTCTACTTACTTCTTCACTTACAAAGGCAATGATCAAGGCATAAGCCTTCTTGTCCTTTCTTTTCCATAACTTTAACTCTTTGGTATCAGTAGGTGGTACTGGTGGTACTATTTCTTCTCCATCTTTCTTATCTTCTAAATTCTCATTTTCACAAATTCCATACCACATATCATTAAAAATAAGGGTATTTTTAACTTTGCGAAACCATTCCTGATAATTTTCTTTTCTAGACAAAATAAATCCAACAATTGAAATTAAAGAATGCATTGAAATTTACTATGTAGTAAATTTTTGAACAAATTACACTCTGATATATTCTTTTCGTCTCAGTCTATATTCTTTAAAATCTTTTTATCTTCTAAAAAGATTTCCCGAAAGGTTTAATAATTCAATTTAAAAAAACCTTGCACGCAAATATAAATGGTAGCTCTCTTCCTTCTTATTTTTTTTCTTGAAAAAAAGAAAATAATTCTTCTAAACAATTACCGAAACAATTTACGTGCAGTCTTCTTTCTTGGTGATAGCTCCTTTGCTGACTCCTCCTTCATGGGCTCCTTTTCTCTCACTAAGTCTTTCTCATCAATGCTTTGTTGCCTTGCTCTGATACCACTGATACAGGCCGTGAAGAACCTCAGCAAAATCAATATATTATTACGTAGATGAGTGTTACATATAAAGGAAATCAAAACCGTTATCTACAGTTAGATAACGAGATTATTAACTAGAATTTACTAAGTAATAACTGAAATATTATTTACAATGTAATCCCGAAGGATTATTCAACAAACATCACCAATAACCCGCAGCACGAGTCTTTATACCATTTTCTTTTAAGACATCAATGGTTTAAAAATAATAAACCATATGCAAGTAAAAACCAAACAGTCTTTGATTTTCGAAATTGATGTTCAATGATCCTCCTGGATCATAAGAGGTTTCTTATTAGTGGCTCAATCAATTATTAGAACTATTTCAATGCAATTTATAACTTTTTGAGGTTTTTAAAATCAATGCTTTTCTTTTTTCACTTTTATTTAGAAAGTTTAATAAATCCTTTGCCAGTGCTACCTTCCCCACTATCCATCCGTCCAATTCCAGTTCGAAAGTAAGTCGTACTTGGACCTGTGTCAGAATCAGTTCGATCAAATCCAGATGCATATTTAGTAACAATTCAAGATGCAGTACCAGTTTACCAGATCAATTTGTTTCATTCTTTTCATCCGTGTGCAAGTTACAATATCGTGATCTCATGGTCAATGATTTAAGCTTTACGAGTTCCTGATTCTCGTTTTTCAGTGTCGACAAGAGAATTTATTAACTTAAAACATAAATTTCCTGAACTAACGTTAAATAGTCTGAAAATGCTTCATTACCACGACGACGATGAGATTCTGTAAATTCTCAGCATGCCAGATCAGTTACACTAAACGGAAGCTCCGACAGGCCATTGGAACCATTGGCAGAAGCATAATCACTCTGTGACTCCACGACCAAAATTTCTCTTCAAATTTAGTAATTAATGGATAACAGGAACTATCACAGTGGCAAGGACTGAGGGCCGCACAACACCAAAACCGTAAACTTTGTCCAAAGTCCGGCTTCCAGGTTTTCTGTTGGTTTGGAGACTAGGAAGGGGAAATTCACTGTTATGAGTAGACGAGTAAGGAATATGTTTTCCACCTTCACATCACGCGGTACTATTCATGCATGAACACGACAGTTTATGAAACGACAGACACAATTCAATTGTAGGACGGGACATGACAAATGTAATTTTCTTGGTTTTTTGTTTTAAAAATTAATTATATTTAATTTTAAATTATGAAAATAAAAATGTCCAATCTTCCATGCAACACGTAGTTGTCATCTGTTGTATGGAAGACTTCAAATTTGGATTTCTTAATTTCCACTACAATAGAATGACCATTATCTCCAGGTAATCCAAACAGCGACCTTCACTCAGCTCAGAGAGATTGTTTTGGGATTGTGAGCCTAACTTTTAATTGTAAAAATTCTTATAAAATTGTGAACAAATTGCATTTTGGTGCACCACCTCTTAATAGTTCTTTTATTGATATTGGCCTAAACATTGAAGAATACACAATTTTATAATTTATATTCAAATAATATGTAAACAAACAATGAACCTGTAACTTCATCAAGATTAATTAAGAAGAAGTTTACTCAAGTGGTGGATAATTGGACACCAACAAATCATATACAGGGAGGCTTAATTTCCACTACAATAGAATGAGCATTATCTTCGAGTAATCCAAATTTTAAATGGCGGATTCAATTTGATTGAAGTCACAGTTGCTGAGGAAGTATATATATACAATAAATCAGTCGGTGAAGTTTATATTCCATGAGGAATAGACTATCTTGAACACCAACTCTGTTAAACACTAGATAGGTTGGGAATATTTCAAGCCCACTACCTATGTTTTCTAATATACTTCAGTTTATACCTACGTTGGCAATGGGACATTGCCAATATTAACTGGAAACATGTAGTCATTTTTTTAATAAATAAGATCATAGTGCAGTCTATCTATATTAATACAATTATTGCTGGTATGGCTATATTAATAAAATTATTGTTGGTAAGGTATTATAAATAGAGTACCTAAATCCTGTTTCTCGAACATAAGCAATTTCAATGATGGGTAATCCTTCAGGAGCAATTCTTTGTGAATAAAAGTGAACATGGGCATTTAGAAAAACCTAAATGAAATGTTGAAACTGTTTCTTATTATTCATATGAACGTGGGCAGGTTTTTCTTGTTATTTTAGATGGTGATCTAAAATCTAAACGGTGGTGAGATCAAACATCCATACACGTGTATAAACAACGACCTCCACTCACCTCATAGTTACTATGCTCGAGAAAATAAATTAAGCAAGTTACTGCATAATCCATAAAAATGGAAAAGATAAATCACTACAAAACCCTAATTAAAAGAAAAAAAGCACTATCTTAGTAAACTGCAGGAAAATCTATTACACCTCTCCAAGGTGGCTCCTAAGAAATTCTGGAGGCAAATTCTAACTCCAAAACAAAAGAATATAATAAGATTGCTTTAAAAGATTGGAATTCCTATCTTAAAAAGCTTTACGAATCCTCAGATATGAGAGATAACATTCAAACCCTCCTTACAACGAAATAAGTTTTCTCATTAGAAGACATAGATTTTAGGGTTAAGCGCTTAGCAAATGGAAAAGCCAAGGACTACTCCGATGGTGACAAACTTGAAGCTCCTGAATGATGCTTCATCAAAAATAGTAGATGTCACCATGTATAAACAGATTATTGGGTCATTGATATAATTGACCAATACTCGACCAGATATATGTTTTGTTGTGAACACGTTGAGCCAGTATATGGTGGAGCCCATGAGTGTTCACCTGATTGCAGCAAAACATGTGATGAGATACCTAAAAGGTACATTGGATTATGGACTCAGATATGCTTCAGATAGTGAGTTCAGGATGTATGGGTACACAGACTCAGATTGGGCTGGAAGTGCCGAAGATAGAAAAAACACTTCAGGATGTTGCTTTAGTTTGAGATCAAGTATGATCTCATGGCTCAGTAGAAAGAAGCCATGTGTTGCACTCAGTACAACGGAAGCTAAATACGTAGTAGCTTGTTAAGCTTGTAGCGAAGCAGTGTGGCTTCACAAGATGTTGGCAGGATTGTTCGATGCAGAGATTAATGCTACAGATATACTCTGTGACAACCAGAGTTGCATCAAGATGACAGAGAATCCTATGTTCCATGATAGATTGGAGTACATCGAGATCAAGTTCCACTATATCCGAGATATGGTGCAGAAGGGATCTGTGAAGCTTGAGTATGTTCCTACAGAGGAACAAGTTGCTGATGTGCTGACTAAGCCTCTGTCTCGCATAAATTTTGAATACATTCAAGACAAGCTTGGTGTGGTCTAGAGGGACCTCTCTCAAAAGAGAGAATGATAGTTCCAGTTCTTAGGAATTGATGCCAGTCCTGGGGATGAAGATCGGTGCTAGCTGACTGATAGAGTTCCTATCTTTAAGGATAGATGCCTGTCTTGGGGACAGAAGATCAGTAATGGATGACTAATAGTTCCAGTTCTTACGAACTGATGCCAGTCTTGGGGGATGAATATCAGTACTGGCTGACTAATAGAGTTCCTATCTGTAAGGATAGATGCCTGTCCTAGGGACAGAAGATCAGTATTGGCTGAATGTTAGAGTTCTTATTCGTAAGGATAGATGCTTGTCCTAGGGACAAAAGATCAGTATTGGCTGACTGATAGAATTCCTATCCATAAGGATAGATGCCTTTCCTGGGGATAGAAGATCAGTATTGGCTAACTGATAGTTCTAGTTCTTATTAACTGATGCCTGTCCTAGGATAGAAGATCAGTATTGGCTAACTGATAGAGTTCCTATCCGTAGGGATAGATGCCTATCTTGGGGACATAATATCGGTACTTGATGACTGATAGTGTTCCAGCTGATCGTGTTGGTGATGAGGATGTTCCAGCAGATGATATGCCAACTGACGATGTTGTTGATCTAGAAGAGGATGTTCTAGCTGATGGTGTTACTGATGAGGATGTTCCAACAGATGATATGCCAGCTGATGATGTTGTTGATCCAGCTGATGAGTATGTTCCAGCAGATGATATGCCAGTTGACGATGTTGTTGATCCACCAGAGGATGTTCCAACTGATGGTGTTGCTGATGAGGATGTTCTAGCAGATGATATGCCAGCTGACGATGTTGTTGATCCAGCAGAGGATGTTCTAGTAGAGGATGTTGTTGATGATGATTCAAACGATGCTGCTGATGGTGATATTCTAGCAGATGATACCCCAGACATATGATGATCCAAAATCTTCCTACGACATATAGAGATTCACAAGTCAGTTGTGTAGTTGTTGATGTTACCCGGGGAATACCTTCAAAGTTAAGAGGGAGTGTTAAAGAAATGTAACTGCGGAAGATATTCTAATTACATTTTTCTATTGTATTATTGTATTCCTCCTTCAAGAGATGCCAGTGATGTATTTGATAATGTAAGAGTCATTGAAATAGTCAATGTAAACCCTATGTCTTATGTCGACCTATAAGAACCCAGAAAAGAATATTATATTATGTAATTGACATGTCGGCCCAATCAGTTAGGAGAAGTCAACCCAGTTGGAGAAAAGTCACCCCAACAAAAGAATATAAATAGAGGATGAGTTCCTCATTTATATTCACTCATTCACTCTCACAAGTTCGCATAGAAGAGAGAGATAAGTTCACACAAGTGGAGGAGTAGTTGATTTTGTCTTGGGGTTTACTTTTGTACTTTGTGATTTCTATATTGAGGAAGACTTTGTCGGGGTTTTCTCCCTTTGGTTTCCCCAAGAGAAATATTGTGTTCATTGTGTTCTTGTTGTGCTTGTTCTTCTTTCAGTGATAGATTGTTTAATGAACTATATACTAAACAAGTAAAAACTAACAAAGCGGAAATTAACTAATTTAGGACCTCTAAATTTCACCCCATAGCCATAAACCTTTTGTTTAGTCCTAAAACAAAAATTAAATAAATGATATGAGTGAAACTAATGACATTGCAAATTTAAATATAAATATAAAACCGTGACAATATGGAAACAGTAGTTCACCTAGAAGGATGGGAATCAATAAATTTTGGGATTTTGACCCTAACTTTTGATTGAAAAATCCTAATTGAGTGAGACCTATAAAATTGTGAACAAGTTAAATTTGGTTCCCTCTTCGTAAAAGACTTTTATTGAACAAGTTAAATTTGGTTCCCTCTTCTTAAAAGTCTTTTATTGATGTTGACATAAACATTAAAAATACATAATTTTATATTCAAATAATATGTAACCAAACAATGAACCCTATGATTTCATAAAGATTAATTAGGAAGAAGTTTACTCAATTGGAAAGATAATTGGACACCAACAAATCACATTTGGGGAGGCTGAAAACTTTATGTAAGTTTTTATAGATTAAGTAGTTTATCCATTTTTATGTGGAAAAAGTAGAAAAGTAGAGATTGATAAAAAAAAATTGTCCAAACATTACTCAAATAAATATAAATTCAATTTTATATTTTTTAAATTTTAATAATATTTCTTAATATTTAATAAAAAGAGAAAAGAATTCACAATGTAAAACCTAAGATATGAATTTATTTAAATTATTATTAATTATTTTTATGTAAAAACTAATAATTATCATTAATGTAAATCTAATTAATATAATTAAAATTGAATAACAAAAATAATTTGATTTCCACATTATCATCGTTGAAAAAACATGAAAATCTCCCTTTTCATAAAAGTTGAAAGTATTATAAAAGAGAATTTAAAAGTATTATAAAAGAGAATTGAAAATAATTAACATTACACACTAAGAAATGGTAAGAACTCAAAAATATTAACTACATGAATTTATTTCATTCATTTCATTGTGAATGCCAAAATATGATCTATTAACAAATTAGAATACTGAAGTTGAATAGGAATTCACAGACCGTGTAAAGACAGGAAGTCAACTAGCAATTTTGTACATTAATTCATGCACTGCTTGCATATTGCAATGAGAGAGACGACGAGGGTTTTCTTATTGTGGTTCCATAATCATACTTGTTGGACCTCTCTTCTCTTCTATTTCAGAGAAAATAAGATGAGGCTGAAAAGACTTTCCTTGCAAATGCCTGTTTTCTTCTTTGCCTTGTTTCTATACCCATCATCTGCTTTCCCATGAATTCATCATTCTATGGAGATGCCACCGTGTTGATGTCAATGAAATCAGAATTGCAGGTCAATCCTTATTATCCTCCTCCATTAGATAATTGGAGAGCTGCCAATCACATCACGCATTGTTCACGGACTGGCGTCCAATGTGACCATATGGGTCGAGTAGTGGCTCTTAATCTCTGCAACATGGGTATTTCAGGCCCATTCCCGACAAAGGTCACAAATCTGCTAGCGCTCCGTTTTCTCGACGTCTCACATAACAACCTCACTGGAAGCCTTCCCTCTAACATATCAAACTTGAGGAACCTAGAGGTCCTCGATGTCTTTGACAACAATTTGTCAGGCGCATTGCCACCGGATTTGAGTTGTCTCGTGAAGCTCAACCATCTTGACCTCGCAGAAAATTTATTCTCGGGCAGCATTCCTGCTGAGTACGGAAAGCTCGAAAAAGTAGAATACCTTTCATTTTATGGAAATCGTTTAGGTGGAGGATTACCAAAAGAACTCGGCAATCTGGGGAATTTGAAAACGCTTGCTTTGTATGGCAATGCATTCGATGGTGAGATTCCTCCCGAGATTGGAAATTTGAGCAACCTTGTAGCTCTCGATCTAAGTGATTGTAGTCTTAGAGGTGCGATTCCTTCCGAACTTGGTGGTCTGAAAAACCTGGAAGAAATGTCCTTCTACTTTAATAACTTCACTGGCCATATTCCTCCTCAACTGGGGAATCTTGTGAGCTTAAAATCCATGGATCTGTCCTATAACGATATCTCTGGAGAAATACCCGTGGAAGTCTCGGAGCTAAAAGAGTTGAGAGAGCTGGATCTGTCCCATAACGATCTCTCTCGAGAAATACCCCTCGAACTCTCGGAGCTAAAAGAGTTGAGAGAGCTGGATCTGTCCTATAACAGACTACATGGCGGGATTCCATCATTCATTGGGGATTTGCCAAATTTGGAGATATTGCTGCTTGGGCGAAACAATTTCACAGGTCGGGTGCCTCAGCAACTGGGGGTAAACGGAAAGCTTTTGTCAGTGGACATTTCTTCCAGCAAACTGAACGGTTCCATCCCTCCGAATCTCTGCGATGGTAGACGGCTCGGGTATATAAATATAGAAAATAATTTACTCGTCGGTCCCATTCCTGACTCTCTGGGCACATGCCATTCCCTGAATGTAATCATCATCGGCAAAAACTATTTGAGTGGTTCGATTCCCAATAGCTTGCTATTTTGGTTCGACTTGCACAACAATTATCTCAGTGGGAGCATAAGCCGGGAAATTTCCCGTCTGGACAATATTGAATTTATCGATTTCAGCCGGAACATGCTTTCTGGAATGATTCCAAAGGAGATTAGCCATTGTAGTGGTCTGTCAAACATTGATCTTAGCCAAAACGAGTTCAGCGACCCCATCCCAGAAGAAATCACCAGGATGAGCAATCTCTACTCTCTAAAGTACGTATCTGGAAATCACTTCCATGGGAGCCGCTTCCCATAGAGTTTGAGAAAATGAGCAACTTTTCGGGCGTTATTCCAGAGGGTGGTGGCTTTTCTCTTTTAAATGCAAGCTCTTTTGCAGGGAATCCCCACTTATGCGGACCACAATTGGGCACCTGCAGTGTACATAAAAACGGGTCGACGCTCGTCAAAGACCGCATCAAGCTTGGACTTCTCTTAGCGCTGGGACTTCTCTTGTGCTTGGTGGCGTTGCCAATTGGGGCTGTCAAATTGAAGAGGAAAGCCCACAACAAAGTAGGCGACGGGAGATCCTTGGAGAAAGAAGGCGAGGACAGGCCGTGGAAGATGACGGCCTTTCATAAGCTCAACTTTGCGAGCGATCACATCCTGGAGTGCATAAAAGAAGACAATGTCATCGGCAAAGGAGGAGAAGGAATTGTGTATAGAGGCATTATACCCAATGGAGAACTAGTCGCAGTGAAAAAACTTAGGCGGATAGGGTATTCAGATGATCATGGTTTTTCTGCAGAGATCAAGACCCTGGGCAGAATCCGCCATCGACACGTACTCAGATTGCTGGCGTTCTGCTCCAACGATGAGACTAATCTTCTGGTGTATGAATATATGCCTAACGGAAGCCTGGGGAAATTGCTCCATGGAAACAATGGCGGACACTTGGATTGGAACACCAGATACAAAATTGCAGTAGGAGCTGCAGAGGGGTTGTGCTATCTTCACCATGACTGTGGACTGTCTATCCTTCATCGCGACGTGAAATCCAACAATATTCTTTTGGACTCCAACTTTGAAGCTCATGTTGCAGATTTCGGCTTAGCCAAACTGTTGCATCATTCGGGTACCTCGGAACGGATGTCTTCAGTTGCAGGTACCTTTGCTTACATAGCTCTAGGTAAAGTGTTGTTTCATCTTTTATTTGTAGAGGGTTTCCATGTAAATTGTTGGGCTCATAAAGTAGTGGATAGCCAATTTTTGTAGAGGGCCTTCTGAAAATAGCAGCTCAAGAAGCTTTTTGAAAGTTTATGGTCGGTTGTTGTCAATTCTAAACCCTGTAAGCAGAGCTGTTCTGTTCATAGTAAGGGAAATCTGTGTAATAGAGAGCAAAGGCAGAGCAGCTCTGCATCATAGAAGCAAAGGCGTAGGAGTGAAAAGTGCTAATACTATTATTATTTATTCTTTTGCTGTGATTGCCATTGGCTTTTTGCTCTAACACACTATTTAACATAAATTTACAGAGTATGCGTACAAATTGAAAGTTTGCCAGAAAAGCGATGTATACAGCTTCGGAGTGGTTCTGCTTGAGCTGATCGCAGGCAAAGAGTCAGTGGGTGAAGGTGAATTTGAAGAAGGCATAAGCATCGCAGGGTGGGTGAAGGAGATGACCAATGGAAACAGAGAAGAAGTAGTGAAGATTATTGATCCTAAGCTGAGCAGCGTTCCAGTCGAAGAGGCCATGCATATGTTCTTAGTGGCCCTGCTCTGTGTACAACAGCAGAGTGTCCGAAGGCCCAGTATGCGCGAGGTAGTCGTAATGCTCACATACTTCAAGCCCACCCAATAATTTTCACATTCACATATGCCGGTGAGGGAAAGGAATCGAACAAGTCACTCTCCATCCTCTACAAGTCCACGGAAGATGTAGGGTATGCCAGGGTTAAGTCTCGTCAGCTTTTGTCCGTGGTTATATATATCATATGCAACAGCTGTCAAGCGTTTCATTACAGATTGGTCCCATTGCTTAATTGTACCGGTATTGGATTGATCATCAAAAGAAACTATGCACTTTTCCACAAAAGTGTTATGAATAAATTGAAAATAGCGGTCCCTGTGTTAAAAAAGCCTCAAGTCAATGGTAAAAAGGAACACTATGAAGAGGAGAGCTGCAAGGCAGTTAAGTTCCTATCTATGTTATAACGAACATAGTGGGGATATTAATGTATTATTGTTTATAAAGACTAACTCCACATGTCGATAGTTTTGGTCATAAAATCCTTCAATATATATGAAATGAGTTCATCTCGATATGGTTTTGGTACAAAATTATACTGAAATTGTTAAGCAAAAAAATGTAGAAAAGATAACTATTTAATGTAGAAAAGATAACTATGTAAAAAATTATAATGAAATGTTAAGAAAAAAAAATGCCTGCTATCAACATAAATATAAATGAAACCATATAATTACTAATTAAAAAAAATCAGAGGAAAAAGATTACAAAATAGGAAATAAAGCATCATGAATAAGACAGGATAGAAATGATTAACTCTATGTACAAAGCAATTATCTTAATTTATCCTTTATATTCCTAATAATGAATTTTCCAATTTGTTTAGTATTGGATAACATTCGAGATAGCATTTCACTACAAGTTGCTCACTCATATCATCATTCCTACAAGTTGCTCAATTATATCATCATTCTTATAAATATATATATGATAGCATACAGGTTAATTACGCTGAAGGTGTTTCACCACGGAGAAGCGTGACCTTCCACCTCGAAAAGATTCTTCGTCTATGGATCCAATGGAATCATGCCGTGTGTTTTGCTTCTTTCACGCACGCCAACCAGATCACGTTGAGCATTTTGACTTCCGATCCGTGTCCATCAATTGCACCACACAGTTAAACGTCAACCAGTTTTTAAACGATCCACCAATTTTAACAGGCGCGACCAATTAAGGTAAGTCGACCGTTTTCACTTCCGACCATATTATTTTTTAACTAAAATCAAGCGACAATTTTCACTCCCGACCATATCTTACAAATATTATTGAAAACAAAATTACACAGTTAACACTCCAACAATTTTAATAGGCCTAACCAACTAAGGTAAGTCGACCATTTTGACTTCCGACACAGTTAAAAGTCGACCAATTGAACAACAGTTAATAGTTGACCAATTCTCAAAGGTCCAACCAACACGACTATCGACCATATTTTTTTAAGAAACTAAAGTTACTCGATATAGTTAAGAGTCGACCAATTTTTAAAGGCTCGACCAACTTGACTATCGACCATATTTTTTTATAACAAAAGAGATGCCAAAATTACACAGTTAACAGCCCAACAATTTTAACAGGCTGAACCAACTAAGCTAAGCCGACCATTTTGACTTCCGACCCATGTCCATTAATTGCACCACACAGTTAAAAGTCGACCAGTTTTTAAACGGTCCACCAATTTTAACAGGCCCGACCAACTAAGGTAAGTCGACCATTTTGACTTCCGACCATATTCTTTTTTAACTAAAATCAGGCGACAATTTTCACTCCCGACCATATCTTACAAATATTATTGAAAACAAAATTACAGAGTTAACAGCCCAACAATTTTAACAGGCTCGACCAACTAAGGTAAGCCGACCATTTTGACTTTCGACCCGTGTCCATCAATTGCACCACACAATTTAAGGTCAACCAGTTTTTAAACAGTCCACCAATTTTAAAACACCTGACCAACTAAGGTAAGTCGACTAGGTCGACCAGTTTTTAAACAGTCCACCAATTTTAAAACGCCCGACCAACTAAGGTAAGTCAACCATTTTGACTTCCGACCCGTGTCCATCAATTGCACCACACAGTTTAAGGTCGACCAGTTTTTAAACAATCCACCAATTTTAAAATGCCCGACCAACTAAGGTAAGTCGACCATTTTGACTTTCGACCATATTCTTTTTTAACTAAAATCAGGCGACAATTTTCACTCCTGACCATATCTTACAAATATTATTGAAAACAAAATTACACAGTTAACAAACCAACAATTTTAACAGGCTCGACCAATTGAGGTAAGCCGACCATTTTGACTTCCGACCCGTGTCCATCAATTGCACCACACAGTTTAAGGTTGACCAGTTTTTAAACAGTCCACCAATTTTAAAATGCCCGACCAACTAAGGTAAGTCAACCATTTTGACTTCCGACCCGTGTCCATCAATTGCACCACACATTTTAAGGTCGACCAGTTTTTAAACAGTCCACCAATTTTTAAATGCCTGACCAACTAAGGTAAGTCGACCATTTTGACTTCGGACACAGTTAAAAGTCGACCAATTGCATGACACAGTTAATAGTCAACCAAATCTTAACTAAAGTTACCCAATATTTTTTAAGAAACTAAAGTTACCCGATATAGTTAAGAGTCGGCCAATTTTTAAAGGCTCATTCAACTCGACTATCGAGCATATTTTTTTATAGCAAAAGAGATGCCAAAATTACACAGTTAACAGCCCAACAATTTTAACTAAGGTAAGTCGACCATTTTGACTTCCGACCATATTCTTTTTTAACTAAAATCAGGTGACAATTTTCACTCCCAACCATATCTTACAAATATTATTGAAAACAAAATTACACAGTTAACAGCCCAGCAATTTTAACAAGCTCGACCAACTAAGGTAAGTCGACCATTTTGACTTTTGACCCTTGTCCATCAATTGCACCACACAATTTAAGGTCGACCAATTTTTAAATAGTCCACCAATTTTAAAACGCCCGACCAACTAAGGTAAGTCGACCATTTTGACTTCCGACCCGTGTCCATCAATTGCACCACACAGTTTAAGGTCGACCCTAAGCCCTAAACCCTAAACCCTAAACCCTAAACAAAATTACACAGTTAACAACCCAGCAATTTTAACAGGCCCGACCAACTAAGGTAAGTCGACCATTTTCACTTTCGACCATATTCTTTTTTAACTAAAATCAGGCGACAATTTTCACTCCCGACCATATCTTACAAATATTATTGACAACAAAATTACATAGTTAACAACCCAACAATTTTAACAGGCCCGACCAACTAAGGTAAGTCGACCATTTTCACTTCTGACACAGTTAAAAGTCGACCAATTGCACGACACAGTTAATAGTCGACCAATTCTTAAAGGTCAAATCAACACGACTATCGACCATATTTTTTAAGAAACTAAAGTTACCCGATATAGTTAAGAGTCGACCAATTTTTAAACGCTCGACCAACTCGACTATCGACTATATTTTTTTATAACAAAAGAGATGCCATCATTTTGACTTCCGACCACGCCAGCATTTGGGTTGATACAGTCTAAACAAGCGGTCCATATTTGCATGGAAAAATATTGCGAGATCTATACTTTTGATTAGAAATTTGAGCATTCAATGACGGATTGGACATTGAACTACCTTGTATAAGGTTTCTTGCGAGATCTATACTTTTGATCAGAAATTTGAGCATTCAATGATAGATTGGACATTGAACTACCTTGTATAAGGTTATCCACGTGAACATTGATTTCTCTGCGTTTAATTCATCACGAACTTATGAACTTTGCTTCAGTAGTACAAATCTCTGGCTATGGACGTATAATTTGATTTGACCGATTAGACCTGCTGGATTTTCGATGTTGTGGAAATACATGAACAGATTTCAATGCAACAACGGTTAAATGTGGTCAGACACCAATGCACCGCCTTTACTCTTGATCGCTTATAAAATTCGATGGTAAAGCCTCTCTCATTCTTTTGTTCTTGGATACTGTTATTGTGACATAAGCTCAGCTTTTTTCTCAGCATTCGAATTGCCTCCAAATTGTTGCTCTTTTACAGACCGGCAACCCTGTTAAGGATCCAAAGATTCTTGTTTTCTATTCAAAAAACAGGTTCTCCTCTCAAACAAAAACTCATTTCCCCTGGTATAATTATGTTGTTCTAAATCCTGTTTCTGCTTAATGTATTGAAATAAGATTCTACTGTCTTTTTTTATATTTTTATTGAAAACTAGATTATGTTTATGTCAATTATTTACTGATTTCAGATGAAAGGTCACTTGACTGGTATATATTCATTTTTTTTGTCTCCTAGAAAAATTCCCATTTCAGAAAGTAATACCAGGGTAAATTGTCCCAAAATTAGTACACTCTGTTTCTGCTGTCTTTTTTTAGTTTTTCTATTAAAAAAACAGGTTCTCCTCTCAAAGCAAACCTCATTTCCCCTGCTATAACTATGCTGCTGTAAATCTTGTTTCTGCTTAATGTATTCAAATAAGATTCTGCTGTCTTTTTGATCTTTTTTATTGAAAAATTAATGCTTAATTTAGTCATTTGGTATCTTCAAAGTTATTAGAGTAAATTAACTGATTTCAGATGAAAGTCATTTGGTATCTTAAATTAATTTCCCTGGTATAATTATGATGTTCTAAATCCTGTTTCTGCTTAATGTATTCAAATAAGATTCTGCTGTCTTTTTTGATATTTTTATTGAAAACCAAAGTATGTTTATGTCAATTATTTACTGATTTCAGATGAAACGTCACTTAACTGGTATATATTCATTTTTTTTTGTCTCCTAGAAAAATCCCCATTTCAAAAAGTTTATACCAGGGTAAATTGACCCAGAATTAGTACACTCTGTTTCAGCTGTCTTATTTTAGTTTTTCTATTTAGAAAATAGGTTCTCCTCTCAAACCAAACCTCATTTACCCTGCTGTAATTATCCTATTTTAAATCTTGTTTCTGCTATAATTATGCTCTTGTAAATAAGATTCTACTATCTTTTTTTATTATTGCCCTTTCAAAAAAATAATGCCAGAGTAAATTAACCCAGAATTACTACACTCTTTTTCTGTTGTCTTTTTTTAGTATTTCTATTCAAAAAACACGTTCTCCTCTCAAACCAAAACTCATTTCCCCAGCTATAATTATGCTGCTATAAATCATGTTTCTGCTTAATGTATTCAAATAAGATTCTGCTGTCTTTTTTTATCTTTTTTATTGAAAAATTAATGCTTAATTTAGTCATTTGGTATCTTCAAAGTTATCAGAGTAAATTAACCCAGAATAACTACACTCTGTTTCTACTGTCTTTTTTTAGTTTTTTGTTTCAAATTAGAATTGTTGTCACTATTCGTATTCCATATTTAAAAACAAGGTTCTCTTAGCAAATTTACCTAATATTATGTTGCCTTTTTTTTCTTTCTTCATAACCAGAGGTCACATTTCCTTGTCTTTGTCTCCTAGAAAAGTTCCCTACCGGTTTTCTCACTGTTTCCGTTTATACTAGCCAATTTATGTAAAATTATCCTTTTTTTCTAGTTGTTTTTGTTGGAAAGTAGAAGTTGTTTCTGCCAATGGATTGCCATTTATTTACTCCTATTTATTTATTGGTTTCAAACATCTTGTATCTTGATACTTAATATCAATATGACACATTTTTTTTTAGCTTATTTTTGTAGTCCAACTGTTCGCAGTACCATGCTATGGACACTCTATTAACCGAAAATGTTGTCTCACTTTTGATGAATGGTGCTATTGACCTATGCCCACTTGTACAAGCTGTTGCTCTTGATCAACTAAGCTCTCTTAACTCAACAACTACCCGCTTTCGAATCTCTATCTTTGATGGAATTCATAAGCACGACACACTGCTTCCAAGTAGGTATAGTAGCGCTGTGGAAAACGACCAGCTCCAAAAAGGGTCAATCATCAAAGTTAGCAAGTGTGCATGCAACATTGTACATGATACAACGTACGATTTGCTTTCCATATCTTCTTTTTCACTTATTTTAGTTTTCACTTCTAATAATTATAACATAGTTTTTACGTATACTTACTTATGTTCATTCTTTTTGCCAAGACTATTGCATTGGACACCTTCAAAATTGTCACCTTAGAAACAACAATTATTGGTTACCCATCCCCTTTCAACCTCACACCTACCTTTACAGCCCACAACAGTTCATCTATTTTACAAAACAACATGCTTAACTCCGAAAACCCTTCAGCTGCAATACCTTCTCCAATGCCAAACCTTGTTGCACCTACTCTTCAATTCACATTCTCAACCCTTCCAATAGAACATGGACCATTCAAGGACGAGTTACTGCAAAGAAAAATATCAACACGTACACCAACCAACAAGGTCCTGGTCAAGTTTTTGGGTTTGACCTTGTTAGTGCTACTAGGGATGAGATTCATATCTCTGCATTCAATGAACTAGCTACCTCATTATATGACCAAATACAAGTTGGCATAGTCTACATAGTCTCAAATGGCACAATCAAACCAATTAATCCAAAATACAACCATTTGGAAATTGCTTTTGAGATTTTCCTTAACTCCTCTTCAACAATTGAACGATTCTTGGAAGAGTGCCCACTTATTCCTTTTCATTGCTTCAACTTTAAATCTATCCATGAGATTAAAAATATACCGATCAATTCCATGGTTGACCTTGTCGGAATTGTCATTTATGTTTCCCCTGCATCAACTATCTGCAAAAGGGACGGCTCTGAAGTCATTCGCCGAACAATTGGATTGAGGGACATGTCTGGATATAGCATAGATATTACACTTTGGGGTGAGCATTGCACAATTGAGGGTGCCCACCTTGGAAACCTTTGAGGTTCAGCTACACCCTCTATCCTTGCAATAAAAGGTGGGTGTGTTACAGAATTTAATGGAAAAACTATTGGAACCATCTCAAACACCAACCTCATTATAAAATCATATATTGAGGAAGCTAAAGCCCTCCAAGAATGGTTTGCTAATAATGGATTCCGTTCTGCCTCCCCATCTTTGAGCAGAAAATCCAACTCGTCTTCTTCTACCTCTTGTAAACGCATTTCCATCTCTGTGCTACAAGCTTTACAACCCTCTGAGAAGGAAACTTGGTATTCAATTATTGGTACAATCACCCGTATTAACATCAATGACTTTCATTTCCTTGTATGCCCTCTATTTGTTGTTGGAATACAATGCATGAAAAAAATTTCCCACAAAGTTGGCAATGTTTGGCATTGTACAAAATGTGATGGGGAGTTTACAGAGTGTGCTTACCGATACATACTCAAACTTGACATCATGGATGCTACTGGACAACTATACGGTATCACAGCTTTTGATGATGATGCGCAACAACTAATGGGGGTCTCTGCAAAATATTTTTGTCTCCTATCAAATGATCCAACATCTCTCTTGGAAATTGTTCAACATGTTTGTGCTCGCCAGTACCTTTTAACATTATCAGTAAAGACAAAGAATTTTTATTCACATGCTCGGTTGAAGGTGCTTCTTGTTATGTTAGAAGAGGTTTCTCCATCATTGGTCCCTGTTGATACTCCTACTAAAAGTGAACACATTCTACTTACTAAACGTCCAATTGCTCGCAAGCTTTGAACTCCTACTCTTCATTTCTACCTTTTGTACTTACTAGCTTGTACTTAGCAAATACACATTTCTGTGTACACAATTTTGCATAGTTGCTACTTGAAACCATGAATGAACAATCTTGAATATTATATTATTTAGTTGTGTTGTACCATTGTGTTCAATCACATATTTTTTTTCAACCTATGCTGCAATTTCCAAATTTGTACTTATAATTTAGATTTCTTTGTCAAATATATATATTTTTTCTTTATAAACACTGTTCAACAGTGTCTTCACAATGCATATTTTTTACAATATACCTTTTTTTTTCTTTGAATTATTACATCTATATTTTTTATCTCTTCCACTAAAGGCACTCTAAAAGCAACACGTATAACCATTTATCTTATACAAGATAACTTTGTTTACTCTTGCAATTATTACATGTATAGTCTTTTTCTATTACACCAAATGCACCAAAAGTCCACAACCACTAAACACTTTTTTTGTAGGAATGTCAACCAATGATAACAATAATCAACAGAATGCACGCAGAAGACATATATATGCTCAAAAGAAAAATGGAAACAACAAGCGGCAGCGCCTTCTATATAGAGCTGCTCGTCAACTTGTTCATATCGCTTCTCCGTTCCACGTTGCTCAACCTCCGCTTACACGCTCCACACCATCCACATCCACAACAACACACCCAACAAACATGGATCTACATGTTACACAACAGCAATTTCGTACAAGGCTGGACAAATTATCTCCCATGAAAATATGCTCTATATGCATGGAGTCATATCCTGGAAATAAAATAAAACACTCTTCTGGTGCATATACATGTTCTCGTTGCAATGCGGAACAAAATGGCCACCGCTGTTCAATTGCAAACAATATGGATCCTGGGATACAACCATCGGTGCTAGCAAGGCTTACTCAAGTTGAATAAATGCTCATTTCTCGAGTTAACCCAATTTTACAAGTCACTCATGCTCGTGGGGGACAATATACATATTCTAGATACACTATAAGCTTCCCTCAAAACATTACCAGCATTGCCACTTTCCTCCCTCATTTACTCTCAGACATTGATATCCTTATTGTTTGTAAATGCAGTTCTACAAATAAGCCTTATGAATTCTTTGTTAGTCGAACACGTGTTCTTGCTGTTCATGAATACAAGATTTCACATGATCCATACTACAAAGATGTCCAACTTAACTCAACTGCATTATCTTTTTTGCCTCTTCACCCAATTGACATTTCAGCCCACCTTCGCCATGTCACACTCACTTACTCCCCATCTGCTGAACATACCTCAACTTCTACTACTCAAACATCCATCATCCTCGAACCTGATGAACAACAATCATCCTCCTGTATATCTACACAAAAAAATTGTAGAACTGAGGTTGATGAAATCAAACGCTTCTTAGCAGCAAGCCCTCCCGGCACTTTACGTCGGATTGACTGGCCCCCAGTAAACATTTTCCCTATCAATGAGTATAACACAATAGGCCTCCTCTCAATGGCCTTCCCAACCTTATTTCCCTCGGGAGTTGCAATGCTTAAACAACCGCACATTCAAGAGGTTGGTATGGACAACTATGCACTGCACCTTCTCAGGTACCATGACAATAGGTTTGGGCAACATCCTCATTTTCGTTATTACATTTATAACCTGATGATGCGTCATCGGAGCCAATCTACTACTTCTGTATTTGTAAAACGTAACATTCATGATACATTGCCCCCCACTACATCAGAACTTGTACAACAATTACAAGACTTACTGATGCTAAAATTGCTAAGCAAGTCATACGCTTCGGATCCACAGTTCATGGGACACGCTCCTATTGGAACAAAAGTAGGGGTGAGCTAACTGACATGATCACTCAACAAGGAACACCTACATTCTTCTTCACACTCAGCGCAATTGACACAAATTGGCTAGATTTGCATTCCTTGATGCCTGGACAAGCTCCTTCCACTTCAAAGAAACAACACCAATGGAGATTTAGCAACCTTATATCAAATCCACATGTTGCATCTGAATACATGAACAACAAATTCAAAATATTTCTAGAAGAGGTTCTTAAAAAAGGTCTTTTTACAAAAGACTATTGGTGCAGGTTAGTCACAACTGATATACTCATGAAAAATCAATGTATTTCAAACCTGAAATATTTTTTCCTAATCTTTATATATTTACATGTAGGTACAAATGGTAACACAGGGGATCTGCACATATACATGGATTCTTATGGCTAGAAAATGCACCGAATATGGACACGTTAGACTGGGCAAATGCTACACAAGTTGAAGAAGCCAAATTATACTTTGACAAGTTTGTTACAGCATGGAATCCTCGTGTCAACCATTTACAAACTCCAACATTACAAGCCTCTATTATAAATGATCCATGCACCATTGGATCAGATTCCATACTTGCAACTGATCATTTGGATGACTATGAAGAACTTGTCATTTGTGTCCAAAGGCACACAAAATGTTCAGAATCTTCTTGCCTACGTAAAAAAGGATCATCTCTTCAATGTCGTTACGGGTTCCCCTTTGATCTACAACCTACCTCTTCTTTATTCATTGATGCAAAAGGCCAAAAAACATACAACCCTGCAAGGAATGATGCCCTTCTGAATATTCACAACCCTATGATGCTATCCATTTGGCAAGCTAATGTTGATTTCTAGCCTATTCTCTGTAGACATGTTGTCCTCAAATATATTTCAAAGTATGCATCAAAGGCAGAGCCTAAATCAGAAAGCTACCATGCACTTCTTTCTCGACTTGCACATGCACACAGGGGGTTCACTAGTGAGGCAATATCATATCACGTCCATTCATATTGGGGGGTTGAATATTCTTAAAAATCTCAAAAATATATTGCCCCGTATTAAGGGGTCAAGGGGTTTTTTTTATTTGACATAGTAATATAAATATTGGGGGTTATTTTATTTGGGAGTGTTGAGCAATAACCTCCAAATCGTGGGATGGATTCATACGTCCAAATCACGGGCTCAATTCATACCCACCTAAGACTTAAGGACCTTCCATTTTTATTTGATATTGCTTATGATCCTAAGTTTTGAATAAATTTGATAATAGTGTACCAATGATAATATCGATGGAAGTCTCTTTGGATTATTGTCCTTGAGCAATGTAACATCCCGATAATTTCATAAAATTTAAAAAAAAAATTATACCAGCATTAAATGTTAAAATTGTGATTGCGAAAGTAATAAATACTTGTTAAGGCAGTATTAAATAATAAAGTCATTAATGTATATAACAATTTAACTACTATGTCCTTTTAACTAATGATGCTTTAAGACAGTGATGTGTCTTACCTCCATAAAAATGATTACGACACTAATTTGTTTGTAGTTGTAATAACTGAAATTTCAAAACAATATAAGACGGAGTTCTCCTTGACAAGGTACTGACAGTTTTAATTCGGGATGGTGATGAAAGGGTTCCTGCAAGGTGCCCCGAGACTTACTTAGCTAATTAGCTAAAGCATTTGTACCTGTCCTTCTTGCGAATATTCGCAGGTAAGGATAACAATGACAAAACAATGTTTAAGAGTATTTATATTTTCCAATTAGTCGTCTTATTTGGTTAAAGAAATTATAAGTACCTCCTTGTTTCAGGTATGGAATTCTATCCAAGTTCTAAATGTATTATTTCGAAAAAAAATACAAGTTGCAGAAGTTAATAATATTTAAACAGGGTTCAAAAGTACATTATCTTGGTAGAAATATCTATGCTTAAAAATCTTAAGATTAATTACTAGATTTGAAGAATGAATTGCTAATATGATTCTGCCAATATTTTCCAATTCATGAAACCTTTTACTACCAGGTGAAACGATTGATGGACAAATTCAATTTGAACTTTATTCCTTTATTATAACATCAAGTTTCACTTACTATTTCAATGCTTGGTATTTTATTTAAGATAACTATGGTAGCTTCTACTTTCTCCATTTATAATTTA
Organism: Larix kaempferi; assembly: GCA_027924585.1. Lineage (NCBI taxonomy): Eukaryota > Viridiplantae > Streptophyta > Pinopsida > Pinales > Pinaceae > Larix > Larix kaempferi. Next base: position 8,271,840 of record BSBM01000877.1, on the reverse strand, counting down.
TATATATATGGATATAGTCTTGATATTTATAAAGTCAAAATCATATTTTATTTAAGAACATAATACAATATAAGTGTGGACCCTTTTTAACTATAGGGTGAACCATTCCAATGTGATATTGGTGCATTATTATAATAAACAACTTTTATATGGTTTATTGTAATAATATTACAATGTACCGATACTATTTTCTAACCTAAGTTCTAACTATCTAAATCTTATATGCATGCGATTATTACCAATACAAACTTTTGATTTATGTAATCATGCATTCGATGGTTAATACCATAGCGATGAAGCGATATACAATGCAATCCTGACCTTACTCTATGTATTGATAATGAACGACATTACACCAAGCATTAAATACGACACTGGTAAGGAAGTGACGGTTATTAATGTCGCTGCTGCATCGATCTAACAGGTTGATGGTGTCTCGTCCAAACATTAATGGTTCTGAACCAACTCTTTAGTGGAGTGTAATGCTGTCTATCCACGTTGTCAAACCACGTGAAGCCTGGTTAAAATGTGACTCACGAAATCGAACTATGCATAGTGAACAAGCAGCTCTCCTCCGAACTGTACATGGGATTGACTCCTTGGCATGCAGCGTTGGAATTGTCGTAGATGTTACAATAAATGAGGTATTTATGTTATGGTTGCCCGATTCTCAAAGCATCAAGCTGTCACCTTCTCGCTCGTCAATCACAATAGATCTAGGTCGTTGAATGATAACCCTAAATTCTCATTGTAAGTAATGCTGGAGGGTTTCTCAGTCTTCACTTTCACGTTTTGGAGTTAGAGTGTGAGGCCGACACGCTGCTAAAACTTAGGGTTAGCAAGTTTGCTTGGAGTTTGGAACCCATGACCTCTGCGTTATTTTAATGGTGTTTTGAAGACCTGTAAGTGAATGCTCAGTAGTTGATAGCATGACCTTGGTGTGGTTTCTATTTCAGGGTGAAAGTCTATTTTACAGTGCTGGGGTTGGATCTTTGGCCTTTCCACTCAAGGTAATAAGTCTCTATGTTCCATCATTGAAATTTGAGTTTTCATAAATCCTTTATTTTGATTCATTCTAATTTATTTAGATGTATGATTCACTTGCAGGGTCAATCAAAGGTCTAACATCCAAGCTTGCTGGACAAATGAACGTCGAGGACTCCACCGTCCTAGTAAGTCTCGGGTTCATCGGGTAAGTGAATTATTTTTTTCTCTGTTCTATATGAAAAATTGTAGTCTGTTCTTAAAAATTCAGCTATAGGGTTGTTATATAGTTCCACTAGGATTTATATAATGTATAATAGGGTCTTTAGGTTTCCTTTGAACAGAGTTATTTCAATCAAAATCTAGATTTCAAGCATTATCAGATTTAAAGCATTATCAAACTCTGATAATGCTTTAAATTTGAACAGAGTTATTTCTACCGAACTCTTATAAAATTTATAACCAGAAGGAGATCCCTTTGCTAGCATACTTCATCTTCAACATGAAATTAGTCCCTTGGATTGTGCACTGGTCTGCTCGTGTCATCCCACAAGCATGCGAGAGAGAAGGCCACAAGAAGGAAGGAAATGATAATCTTGACATCAAAGAAAACCGCCCTGTGCCAAATATGCCTTGCAATTGCCTCCACAATCACCTTGCAAGACGTGCAATCATAGCATGAGATTGGTGGTTTGTAACAACCTACCTGCCGAAGAAACAATTGAATAGAATAGAGGTAAAATGCTTCGTCCAAGTACCTTCATATTCTAAGTGCCACGCATATGTGAAGAGTTGCATGCATTTTCCATAGCCTGTAAGATCTATATGAAAAAAAACAAAAAGAAATGATACCTGAATTCGTTGTAAATACAAGTCATTTACATCCCTGCACTGGAAAATGTTAGATTAGCGGATGTAACTATTGATACTCTTCTAGTTATTCTCATCTTTCATGTAATTTTAGATCCAATGACTCCCTGACCTCATCACCATCAATGAAAATACTTCATAAAAAGAAGAGGAATAACTTAACTAACGTGTAGGCCTTGATCAAAAGAGTTATATGACAAGCAGTAGCAGTAACAGTACTGTAAAAACCCAAATTAGAAATTAGCAGCAGGATAAGGCCCAGGAGGATCATTGGCATTTCCATGAGTTGTATGCACACTACTACAGAAAGGGTGGTTTTGAGACGTATGTTTGAGACAATAATCACATATTGTCTCAAACCTACCCACTTTTTTTTTATATATTTTCAATTGCTTTTTCAGGACTCCTTTCGTCTCAAGGGAGACATATTACGGGCGGGAAGGCAAAAGACCATAGGTTGAAGAAAATAGTGGAAAAGGGCGCTCTAGTGTATCAAATAGAACCCCGAGAAAACCCTTATTGTGTCGAAGAATGGCACCTGCTGCAAATTAACGAAGATTTGGTAGGCATTAAGATCAATGAATCCTTTGCCAAGTGTTTCGCTCACAACAAGCCGCCATAGGCCGTCCACCACTTGCAGGAGCTCAAGAAACATGACGAAGTCGGTGGTTCCCACTCCTATTCCGACTCCTCCAACGAAGACGAAGACAAAGATGGCCTTATCCCGAAAAGCACAGAGATTTAGATTTATGAAACCCTAGCCAAAGCCAAGATCAAGAAGAAGGACCTTTCGGATTTATCAGAAAGACGCTACACTCTATAATGAAGACGGGAAATAAGAGGAAGTTGCAGAGAAGCCGAAGAAGAAAACGGATTTGTATCTCAAGGATGCTATGGCTCAACATTTGCTTGAAAATGGCCCCGATTTTGAAGAAAAAAGGGCTAGAAATGTATCAAAGAGCTATTCAGAGGAGCAGGATAAGCTGAAGTGGGCGTTCTCGAGGCTGGTGACAGTGATGATGAAGATGGCGGGGGTTTGCTTATTGTGAAGAAGAAGCCGACAGAGGAGCTCCGCCATGAGAAGAAAGAGGAAGAGAGGTTGTTGCCAAGGCCAAGCAGCAGGCCAAAGATGTCACCATTGCCAGGAAATTGAACATGTATTTTGGTAAGGACGATGATTTGGATGAGAATGATAGTTTTGTGAAGAATTATTTGATGAATAAAGGGTGGATTGAAAGGGAAAGCAAGGGTTTTGATTATGGGGATGTCGTTGGGGTTTCTGAGGACGAGAACGAATTGGAGGAGCAAGATAGGCGGATTGTAGTTTTAGGTTCAAGGAGGGTGTTGGGGATCAGGTGTTGGGTCATCCGAGGTTTGCCAAGGGTTCTGTGAGGAAGAAGCCAAATGCGAGGAAGCTTCAAAGGAAGAACAAGCAGGAGAGACTGGCTTTGGTTGAGTATGAGAGGAAGTAGTTGAAACACTTGAAGAATGTTAACAAGAGGGAGATTTTTGGAAATGCTTGAGAATATCAACGTTGTAGCAAGGGTCGGAGGTGATTAGGGGAATGTTGTGGATGACGAGGATCTAGACGAGGACTTCGATCCTGTGGAAGAAGATGAGGGAGGAATTTGGGGATGAGTACTATGGGGCCGAAGATCCAGATGAGAAGTTTCAGGGGCATGACGTGGATTACTTGGAGAAGCCAGATTTTGATGTCGAGGATGAGTTGTTGGGTTTTCCCAAAGGTTGCAGGGATGGGTAGAAAGATGATGGGTTTAATGTTGCAAGGTAGAAGGCGAAAGCATGCCGAAGATAAGATCTAGTATCGGTCGAAGATGGTGCAGGGGAAGATGAAGCTGAATATGAAGACGCAGGGGAAGATGAAGATGAATTTTATGAAGATGGAGATGAAGGGACAGAGCAAGATGAAGTTGATGAAGATGAAGACGAGGAAGTGACAATTATTATCCCCCTGTCAAAGCTAATAGAATACAGAAAGGTGCCCTTTAGAATGAAGAAAACTAAGAAGTAATGGTGATAAGTTTGTTGTCCATGTTGTGAAACTACCACTCAAGAGTTTTTGATACTACAACAATCAACCCAATGTCATTTTTCCGAATGATTGCAGTTTACGAAGATTGAATAAGGATGTAAGTGTGTGAACCCTGAGTAATTTTTCCTTGCTTGCAACTTTTTTAACAATCTGAAGTTTGGCTATATACAATCAGGCTGAGAGATTTTTCTTGTTGAAACATAAGCTGGAGCATGCTATTTTTTTGTTAGCTTCCTTTGCGTAATTAAAATTGTAATCATAAAAGTTCAAGTTATGTGCATCTTTTTCCTCTCTTATAGATTTGTGAGTTAGGCTGTGGACCAACAGATGCTTTCATATAAGCTCCCTCCCCAAATTCTCTGTCGTGTGCTGAATATCAATTTGGAGTTGTTTCCTGAATTTCTTTATTCCATCAACTAAGTCTTTATCTGCATGAATTTTTGATGCAACCAATGATAAGACACAGAGAGAGAATCAGAGGAATGCTAGTTATTCGATAATGTACTTCATATATTGTAGTCTTCCTTAAATGTGTTGTTTAGAGAAACCGTTGATATCTCCATCCAACACTCCTCATATGTTATGTAAGACGCTAATGGATTATGATACAAGTACCCATGGGGTTTTCAGTTCCTTGAAGTGCTGCAGAGGACTGCTTTCTGCCCTTGGTAAGTTTTGATATAGGTTTTGTTGGTGTGACTGTAACAATCTGCACATATGGTATCATACTAGGAATCTGCAAAGCCTTCATAGAAAATAAGACTATTTCGAAGGTTTCCAATGCATTAACTATTATATAAAAATGACATGCTGCAGATTTATAGTCAACAAAGGCCTTCTCAAGAACTTGCAAAGGATTTGAATGCAAGAGAATGGAGATTCCGGCACATATTAAGGGGTATGTAAGTAGTCATTGTAGTTCACATGTTTCTATTTTGTGTTTGAGCCCTTCCAACGGAGTAAGTTGGTGACCCATTACTCTTCCCTATTAGTGCAACTTTGAAATGTTCTAAAAGACTGAATATCAAAGGCTGAAACCTTTTCCCTTCCATTGCCTTGTTTAAAAGTTTGTGCTTATTTTGAATATTAGAAGGCCCAATTCCATCCTTCTCAAGGTCGTTATATGTGATGGCCTAAGGGGACAATACATAATGACCACCACCACCATGCATCAAACATGGTTGTTAATTCTGTTTGAAATCCTTGTGATTGAATTGTAACATCATCCAAGGTTATAATGTTTATTTTCAGATTTTTTTGTGATGGAGTAGTTTCCGCAAAGCTTTTCCATGTTGAGGAAGCATGGATTAGTGATATAAGATCTTAAATTTTTCAACTGTAGTTTTCATGTAAACAATCTTAGACTTAGATTGTATCCAATCATTGATTAGAATCGAGAATTTCATGTCATACCTAGGATCATTTTGCATTTCATCCACACAGGCATTTGTTGACTACTGGATGGAGTCCCTTTGTTAGTTACAAAAGACTTGTTGCTGGAGATGCTGTACTCTTTCTATGGTATGCCCCAATCTTTTGGGAATTCATTGTTCATGTTGAAAGACCTACTGTTACTTATCACTAGGGTTATCTCACATAGCATTTTTCTATATTTTAACATTGTACTTTTTGTCACAAACATGGATGAAAATGGAGAATTGAATTTAGGAATTCAAAGAGATTCCCAGCAACAAAGCAATGTACCTTCTTCAATGCTCTCCAGCCATGACATATAATCAAGTGTGCTAGCTGTTGTAGCTCATGCAGTTGCCACGAAAAGTATGTTCCACATTTTCTACAATCCAAGGTATAGTTACTAATCACATTATATTCTTCAACTTGTGGAAGATACATAGAATAACAAGTCTATACTTTGGGGTTTGTAGAAGAACCTATACAAAGTAGGTATTGTCTAGGGAAAGGTCTAATGGGGATTACTTGGCTACTGATTCCTGGTATAATGTTATGATCATGCTTAGCAAACCTCTGCACTTCATTTTTTCTTTGTTTTGTTTAAATTTTAATTTAAAGTAGAGCATAACAAATTCAATGAGCTTCTTGACTACCATGTTTGTAGTTTTGCATTATTGTGTGATATTCTCAATTGTAATTTTTTATTTTTTTATCTTCTATAATTGCAAAAGCGCCATTTTGCTTTGGAAACATTCTAGGGAAGGTTTTTCTGGTTACAATTGGGAGTAGCGTACAAGATCATTAAGTTCAAATAAAAGGCAATATATAGTCTTGGGTCTTCCCTTCATTTTTTACTGTATTCAGGCACATTCATGCAGTGCTTATGAAAATATGGAGATGTTCAGAATTAGATCTGCACTGATGTGTAATGTGTATTGTGTCTCTTTAGGTACTGTTGAATTTTCAATCACTGACGAACAGGTATATTCCTCCTCTTAATACTATCTGTATATTGCCATTGTTTGCTCATCTAGTTTGACATTCATTATAATTTTGTGATTCTTGGAGATTGTTTGACCAGAATCCTATATTTGCAGATTCTTCTTTCTTGGCCACATTCTATAGTAGGACGAGTTGTTGTTATACATTGATCCGGATGATCTTGGCAAAGGTTAGTGTCATTGATTGGAAAGCTTGTTGCAAATAGATTAGCATTTCTTTAGTGACTTACTTTCACTTGTAATATTCATTTCCAGTACTTTGGTCATCAAAATTTCATATGGTTGTATATTACTGGAGTTTTAGACATTCAAATATTGTTATTTAATCCACTTACTTCACGAAGGCTTTTTTTGTTTGGTTAAATTTTAATCTTCCATGATATTTAACATATTTTTATGTCCATATATATATGGGTATTTGATATTAGTGGAAAAACTTTACTAATTATGTTAATGTGATTCTTTCATATAGATGTGTGGGTACTAGCGAAATCATTTGCGTATAATCATGTTCGGGGTTTTTGATTGGCTCTTGATGCAGGGTTGAGTATCTCATTCTAGATGAGTCGAATAAGCTATTTGAACTTGGATTTATTGAGCAAATTGATTCAATAGAAAATGTTTGCTCGAGTCCCTCATTTGTACGTTCATTATTTAGTGCTACGTTGCATGATTCCATTGAGGAGCTTTCTCGCACCATCATGCATGATGCAGTACGAATAATTGTTGGTAGAAAGTGAGTTACATAAAATTCATTTTTTCCTACGCTATACCTTTCATTTCTATATTTTGATATTTACTAGGATTCTTAATGTCATGACAGGAGCAACTTTTGAATGCATTTAATATTCCATGTATTAAACAGATTTCCAAGTATCTGCACTATTTTAACAAGGGGGTATATCTTCTTCTGTAAAAAGCATCATAGTTGATACAACAGAAATTGAAGTTTGTTGGAAATGAGGAAGGAAAGCTGCTTGCTCTTCGTCAGATTTTTGGGGAGGTATGTTTGAAAAAATCCACGAGTATCTCTTGTCCTGCCACACTGCTATGTATTGTTTTTCATATATTATCTTTATATCTGGTGTGGTGTTGCTATTCTATATTCAATATTGTATTTCATTGTTTTCATCTAAATTAATTTTAAATAAATTCTGAATTAAAAACTGTAAATTTATTTCAATACTCTGACCCCAACCCTTGACATTCCGATGTGTTACCTTCATTGGAAAGTGGTAGTAGAAAAGTCCATATTGTCATTATCAACATTCATTAGCAGTGGAAGCTTTATCACAAACATTGTAGAGTCAAATATTTCGAAGTTTGGACCTTAGGTTTCTTTTCAACACCTTCAAGGGTTGAGATCACTTGGGGATTAATCGTATTATTTTGTTTAAATTTGAATTTATTTCGTTTGTTTAAAATTTGATAAGGAATTTTGTTTAATTTTAAATATATCAAAATTATCTAAAACTCAATTAAAGTTTTAAATTCGGATGCAACATTGAATTCCACAATAATATAAAATTAAATAAAATCTGTTAAATATAAACAAATTTTTTAATTATAAACAATAAAATTAAATAAAACAATTTTAAAATTAATATATGTTAATTATAATTAATATATGTTTATTATAAAATAAAATTGATGGTTTTAACATTATAGTTATTTGTTTGCTAGAATTTCTCTAATTTGGCCTTTGGCTTAAGAAACCATGATGAGACCCACACCTTAACCAAACAAGCTACCGGAAATTGACAACATCATAATTATAATTATTTATTAATATTACTCTTTATTAATCCTCGTTCCAACTTGTGTTTAATGTGCCATGAAGTGATGGAGCTTACCTTTACATTTAACTCTGAATGATTCCCAAAGGTGTGGTGAATAATATGGACTAACATTATTACCTTCAGATCAAGAATTTAGGCTTCAAGACTCCTACTTATGCTAAATATATTGTGCTCTGCCTCTTATCCATTTGTACATGTCAATTTGATTGTTGGATGTTTTATTCAAAGAAGGATCATGGTATATGGCTTAATGAGATGGTCTCATTTATTTTGAGATACCCTTCATTACTTCGAGTGGCATTGTTTTCCCTTTCATCACCTTTATGGTTTTGATGATGAAGAACATGGAAGAAATTGAGGGTGTTGAGGTTCTTGATCTCATAATTTATTCTTTCAATCCATCTAGTGAGAGTGATGTATTTGAGAGAGGTGACACCATGAACCAAATTGATTATAATTTATGAGTCTCCAAACACTTCGAGGCATTCTAATACTAGAAGACAAGCTTGTAAGAGGCCTTGATAAAGAGCAATAGCTTCTGCTTGATTGTTTGTGTTTTTTCCTAGTTCTCATTCGTAGTGTAGTTCTTATTTCCTACTGGGATCCAAAAGTACTCCTCTTGCACCTATAGCCCCTGGGTATCCCTTTGAGGCTCCATCAAAGAACATGATGCTTTTTATTTACATAATTTTCCCATTTTGGAACTCATCATTGAACAACTTCAATTTCTATTTCTTGTCTACTTGAGAGATGATGACTTTTTTTTTGCAAAAAGGGTGGTTCCAACATATCCCTTAACTAGTCCCTTTCATTTTTATCTAACTGTTGCATATTCTGATTTAAAGTCTTCTTAGTTTGAAGGTAATCTTTTCATAGCCTGCGAGCTTTTATGGCTATTCTTCGAGGGTTGTCACACTGCTCTTGAAAAATAGTGTCATTCCTAGATAACCACACATTCGAGCAAAGATACTTGGGGAGAATATTCCAAACTCTTTTAAGAAGAGGTTTTATTTGAAAATTTCCTTTGTGTTCGATATTTTAAAAGGGGTCAAAAGTCCTCTCTGCTACAAATATTAGTAATTAATAGTTTGTCATGCACTAGAATATGGAATTGATTATATTAACTTTGGAAATGCCGTTTGCATTCCACACATACTTCCACATCCTGGAATTCCGAGGAAGAGGAAGATTTTGTAGTTCTGAATTGTACCCTCTCTTTTGTTACTGGGAGCACAACCGTCCAAGGCTATGTGTAGCTCATTCAAAAGAGGCATCAATTTTTAATGAGTGTTAAGAACTTTCTAGCCTATCCATTTATCATTACTCTCATTCCAATTTGAAATATCGCACGAGCTTTTCATTCCTTGCTCATCCATCCACTGTTTCAGATGTATAAGATTTTGTTTTTGCGTCAGAGGAGGCCTCCCCATTTTGTTGTTTGCTTATACTAAGATGCGTAAGGGCCCCTTTTTGTTACAACTTGATAATATGATATAAAGGGGATATTAAAAATGGGTTGATAAAAATAGATACATGCAATATTTGGTGAAAGTTGGGGTTTTCTTTATTGGAAAGGTATATTAGGAGGGGGGTTCAACAATACAATTTTAGGAGGAGTTTTCCAATATTTAGTGAAATTAGGGATATTCTTTAATATCCTATGAACGGTCGTGCTATGTAACAAGTTCACTGAGTGAACCCCCCGTGCACATGCAACTCCAAATGATGCCCCCATCCTTCTGCCAATAAGACGCTTCCTATCTGAAATTGTTGCAGAAAGAGACATTGGTGCACAAGAGACTTGCCACATGCTCCAAAAACTCCCTCTTTGTCTTTGCAATCATTCCTTTATGTCCTTAAATGTTAGCCAAAGCGTTTTACGCCGTATTTCCAATGACTCTCTTAACATCCCAACAACACCCACCTTCATTTTTGCATACATGCAAAGCCCACTTGCACTCAAACAACTTACCCTTCTTGAAGTTGCACACTCTTGGTCATACTCACCTCGGAGAAAGAAATCAAAATGGAAAGAAAACCACCCTCCCAAAATTGTTCGTGTCTTCCCTCGATTCACCACCATTCCACCCATTACTGCAGATTCTTTTGTTCCCTTTTGCTGGAGTAAGCTCCTCCTATACAAACCTTTCCGCAATCTCCAAAATGACATTGGATCCACAGCCTTGGCCATAACTTCTAATTGGGTTTTCATTAAAGACACATATACTGCATGGCATGTTGATCGTTTTCCAGAACCCCCTAGCACCCCTCCCTCTGATGACTCTACCCCTCCCTCTGATAACTCTCCCTCTACTTTAAACCATTTGCCCTTCGCGCCTTCCATTCATGAATGGGAAATCCTTTCTCAACTCCGCCCCGGAAACAACCTCTATGTTGATGAGCTTGACATGCTTGGTTATCGTGACTTTGAAAAAGACCACAATTGGACAGAACACCATATTCCTGCAGACATCCATGCAACAGCTATACCATTCATTGACATCATTCGAATGTCTACACATGTAGAACCTAACACCTTGTCATCTTCATGTTCTCCTACCTCCTTGTATCCCACACAACGCATGGCCTTTTCCCTTATCATCGCACACTCCACAAATGCTACAACCCTTCCCCCACTCAAGATGGTCATTCAAGGCACTGCAGGAACAGGAAAGTCTTTCTTGATTTCTTGCCTTAGATCTACATTCCATTATGCCTCTACCAATAACCCTTCACCCTTGCTCCTCCTTGCTCCCACCGGTATTGCTGCTTTTAACATACATGTGTTAACAATACATTCTGCCCTTCGCATACCCATTACAGAGATGCATCCTCTTGAAGGACAATCCCTTTCAAGCTTCCAACAACAATTCCTCCATATCCGATACATAATCATTGATTAAATGAGTTTCGTTGGCCCAAAATTATTAACCCGCATGGATGACTGCTTACGACAAGAATTCCCCTCCCAATGTACAACTCCATTTGGTGGTTGTTCCATCATCTTCCTTGGTGATTTTGGACAACTACCACCTGTAAAAGACATCCCCATGTATGTTGGTGCATCACAAGGGATTCTCTCTTGCGTAGTTTTGACACTTTTGTTACACTTTCAACCATCTTTTGACAACAAGGAGACACCCCTTCTCAAGTTTCCTTTCGACAACTCCTACTCAATCTTCGAAATGCAAATCCAACTATTGAAGATTGGACTCTCCTCATGTCAAGAACAGCCTCGTTCCTTTTAGATGAAGACAATAACACATTTGACCAATGCACTCACTTGTACGCAACTAATAGCTCTATTTCACTGCACAACAAACAAATGCTAAAACTCCTCAACATGCCAATTGCACATTGCTTTGCAGAGCAAAATAAGCAACATGTAAAAAAATCAATAGATGATGAACAACTTCCATTCAAGGTTCTACTCTCAATTGGTCAACAAGTCATGTTGACAACCAACTTGTGTGTCTCAGCAGGACTAGTGAATGGCTCACTTGGGAAAGTTATTGCAATTGTCTACAATTCCAATGATCAACCACCTACATTGCCATCTTATGTTGTAATCGATTTTCTCCACTACAATGGCCCCCCATGGGATTCTTCCAATCCAAATTATGTCCCCATTCCTCCTATAACAAGGGGTTCACGAAGACAAGTACCACTTCGCATGGCATGGGGTTTAACAATCCATAAAGCACAAGGGATGACGCTGCAAAATGCAACAATAGATATTGGCAACACTGACAGACAAGGACTTACATTCACTGCAATATCAAGAGTAAAATATCTATCAGGCCTTCGCATATCTCCACCTTTTTCCTTTTGTAGGTATTCTCGAATGAAAGATAGTCCCTATGTGCAGCGCATAATACAAGAAGAGAACTTACTTGCTTCAAAATATTTGCAGCCACATGCTCCATAAAGTTATATTCCTGCTACTTTGCAGCTCCATTTTTTTCACATCTTGTATTCCTGTTGCTACCAGCATTGATATTTTTCTATGACAGACAAGGAAATACTACTCTATAAAGAAGACAAGAAATTTAATCTTCTTATCAGCACTTTTCTTGTACTACTCTATCTTATATACTTCAATGTGTTGTCATTACTTTTTTAAAGAAAGCACATCAGCACATTTCATCCCATCTTAGTCTTTGTTCCACTAAATATAAAATGTCAAAGGTCTATCCAAAAAATGTGTCCACTAACACTCTCGATAATTATTTTCTATCTTCACAAAACTGTTAAAAACACATGGTTATTGTATCCAAGTCAATAGCCGACTAATTGTCTTCTTTTCGACTAATGACAGTTTCAATACAGTCGTATCGAGTTAATCGTCAACTTATTTTACTCGTCGCTCTTTTTTTCTCAAACGAACCACTCTTACTGGACTCTAATACTGATGAAATTTCATAGTTGACATGAGCAATGATATCATCCTGGTCACCGGTCAATGATCCTGGTAGCCACTCAAACAACAATAGGTCGAACATCCTTACACAATGACATCCGCGGACTTCCGACCATATCATAGAAAATATGTCGAAAAACAAATTCAATATTCATATTAACAATTCCATATGTTGTTGATGTTTACACAATAACAACTTCAAGCCGACCAAAACAAACTGTCCATCAATTGAACCACATACTTAAGAGTCAACCAATTTTTAAAGGCTCCAACAAATCTGACCATTTTCAGTTCCGACCATTTTGACTTCCGAGTATTTTGACTTCCAACCATATCTTAGAAAAAAAATCGAACAAAATATAGAAAGTGACATATTCAAGAGTTGACCAATATTTAAACACTCCACCAACTGTGACCATTTTCTCAACCGACCATTTTCACTTCCGACTATTTTGACTTCCGACCATATCTTAGAAAAAATGTTGAAAAAAAAATCAATATTCATATCAACAATTCCATATGTTGTTCATGTTTACACAATAACAACTTCAGCCCGACCAAAACAAACCGTCTATCAATTGATCCACATACTTAAGAGTCGACCAATTTTTAAAGGCATCGACTAGCTCGGTCAATGCTTAGCATTCACAGACAAATACACAGTGACATAATCAAGAGTCAACCAGTATTTAAAGGCTCGACCAACTCCGACCATTTTGACTTCCGACCATATCATAGAAAAAAGGTCGAAAAACAAATTTAAAATTCATATCAACAATTCGATATGTCGTTCATGTTTACACAATAACAACTTCATGCTGACCAAAAAACCGACAAATACACAATGACATAGTTAAGAGTTGACCAATATCTAAAGGCTCGACCAACTCCGACCATTTTGACTTCCGACCATATCTTAGAAAAAATGTCGAAAAACATATTCAATATTCATATGAACAATTCCATATGTTGTTAATGTTTACCAAGCTCCATTGAAGCTTTTGCTTTTGATTGTTTTATACCCAAGAACCCTTTCTCCACATAAATCCTAAGTGAGTAATCAAATTCTAGGCACTCATTGTCTCACAATTCTAATGACATTTTCTATGCAAAATTTAATAACGGCTTAATTAAAGTAACTGTGGCTATAGTGGAGACAACAATAACCGCATAGTATAATGGAGACCGAAATTCAGTTACAGATTTGGATGGAGGCAAACAATAACAAGGCAATCAGGTCTCTTCCCACAAGAAAAATTAGGGGCAATGTTTTAGAGACAAGAATAACTGCATAATACAATGAATACCAAATTCTAGTGACAAATTCAGACGAAGGAAAACAATAAAAAGAAATTGGGTCTCTGACACAAGAAAAACTAGGGACAGTGTTCGTTTTACACCCAAAAACCCCATCTCCACAGAAACCATGAGTGAGTAATCAAATTCTAGGCATATATTATTTGGAAAATTGCACATACAATTCCCTAATACAATGCATATAATACCAGGAACACAAGCTGGAGACACATAAAATCCACAAACATAATCGAGCACTTATCTCACACTTGCCAATCATCTTCTCCTCGCCAAAAGCCACATGGTTCGCCTTCCCTTTGTATAACTTGCTCCATTCAAAATCCAAAACATCACAAACCAGGAGGCACCAAACTATGTAAAAAGCCAATGCAATTCACACATTCAATACTGAACTCACCTTGCCGAAGTCCCAAATCTCGCAACAACAACAACTACAAAGTTGTCTTGACCAATCCTGGAAACCCTCGCAAACCCATATCTGGA